>JAHBCN010001925.1:42500-103678 GCA_019359885.1 Listronotus oregonensis
TCATCTGTACAGTTTTCCCTTGTAACGCAATTCTTAGGTCTTGGTTGATGCATTCGAGGGAAAAAAAGTTTATCAACATAAACAGATGTAAAAGGGCTCAAGTTGGCCCCTCAAGGCCCGAAAAATGGGGTTCCCGCTAATATCTGGCAAAATGTGTAAATTAGGAGAATTTTTCTTATAACAAAAAGTGAAGACTGCCTTTTAATCAACAAAAATGGTGCCTATAATTTTTTTCAAAAAATCGATAGTTTTCGAGAAAACGGGACCCAAATGTCCCCCTATATCAGCTGCCACTTCTACCGCTAGAATGCCGCTATCTTCATGGATTCACTTAGAGGCAGCGGACGAATTGTTCCATTACTCGGACAATATTATACATTTTTAATTATTCAAAGTTCATCGGAATGGGAAAGCCCGTACCTATCATTGTATATGAGTTTGAGTCCATTTTGATTTTTCTAGAACATTAAAAAAAGCGGTCAATGTTTTTTTTTCACAATATTTTGCAACTTTCTCATTAATTTATTGATATTTAAAAAAAACAGTTTGTTATTAACTTTCTTTTTTTATAATGAGACCTTATAAAGTGTTCTATGATCCCAGAAAATTTCCTTCGCCATCTTTCTTGCGTTTTGATTAAAAATTGTTTTGCCAATCTGCATTTTTTAGCCGTTTCCGTAGTTTTAGAAAATCTGTAAAATAAACGCGAATTAAAAACTCATCATCTATTGATATGCTTTTCAATGCACATCAATTAAAAGCTTAAAGTGTCTAGTTTCTAAATGTACTTTTTTCCGTTTAATAAAGTCCAATAATTTTTCAAAAATCATGGAAATTCATCACACCAATGACGAGCGGAGTCACAACTAGCCATATCTATCCAGTGTGAAATGTTATGGATTTTTCGAAGGCCGTTTTGGCGAAAAACATTGGTGTTGCGAAAAAATAGTAAGGACCATTTTGTAGATTTCAAGGTAATCTTCATTTTTTTCTAAACAAAAATTCTCTAATTCGCATATTTTGGAGATATTCGAGGGTAACTCATTTTTGGGACTTTGGGGGTTTCCACGTCAAAATCATGATAAACTTTTTCTCGCTCGAAAGCATCCGCGAAGACCTAAGAATTGCGCCACAAATAAAAACTGTACAGATTTATTTACAGCTTTGGGTACTTCCAGGTTTTCAGATACTGGGCTATTTTGCTTTTTGCACTTTCTTTTTTAATAAAGATACATTTTTGCCTTCCTTATCTCTGTTTTTGTAAAAGACGATAAAATTTTGAGGAGTCAAGTATGCTGCTAAAGAGGGCAAGTTGCATGCAAAGTTTTGAAATCTATGCTATCAAAAAGGGGAAGAAATAAAGGTAAAAAGAAATTTAGCAAAATTTTTAACTGAGTACTCATTATCACTGATAAATTAAAATGTTTTATAATATTAATTTTTATCATTACTTTATAAATCCCTGCGCAATCAAGCAGCTAACGCCCTCAGTTTCCGACTGGAATTGTTGAAAATTATTGCAAATTTAGATGTTTGATAGCCGAAAATGGCCCAAGGAATTTTAGATATTTTGGGTATTGTTTAGTTTGGCTTTCAAAAGGGTCCAGTTTGGCAATAAACACTTACACTATAAATGATACAATTAGAATTTTGAAAACTAATTTGGTTAGGATACAGAGTTTCCCAAATTATTAATGCAAATGTTGGGTTCTTGCCTTTTGCAGAGGAAAAAGGGTTCGTTATAATAATTGAATTAAGCAATACAGTTGGTATAAAGAGCTAAACTTTTAATTTAAAAAGATGATATTTAGGACAAGAATTCTTTTAATTCAAGGGTTGGTAGGGGTGCGCTACCCTTTAGCTAGAGCTTGACTTAGGGGTCCTTCAAGGACAAGTACATAAATTTTTAAAGTGCCTCAAGAACCTACTCAAAATTGTTTACCAGCTTTTGGACTATGGGATGATTTTGATGATTTTAAAAAATTTAAGTTATTTAAGATTTAAGCCACGCATTTATCTTTATTTATATAAAAAATATTTTTTCTTTAGAGAAGTTTGCTTTGCGAAGATACTAGAAACGTTTTAGTTTTTTATATGACCATTATCAAACCCTTTTAAAAAAAATTGGATAGGTTCAGGTCTGTGTTTAAACGTTTGATGTCACTTTATAAATTAAGTTTATTGTCTGGAAGACTCGCATATAAAATTTATAACAATTGCAAATAAAATCCTTGGTATTTTTACTCATATTAAATGACTTTGGTTTTATCATTTAACTTTGTTGACTAACCATTAAATTTGTCTAATATGTCAAAAATATATTATAATGTTAAAATATTTAAAGCAAATAAATAATACCTTTAGTATCCATAACAACAAACATACAGTGATATTAAACGAAAATTATGTTGTTTCAGCAAGAATATTTACATAATAATTTTCGCTGTGGAAGCAAAGCAGGAAGTTGAAAAAGGGCCGGTGAAATCGTAAAATCATCCCTCTGCAATCTAACGCACCCTTTTGGTTGCTCATTTTCCTTATTAATCAAAGCTACCGCCCTCAATTTCCGACTTGACCTGTTGGAAATTATTGCAAACTTTGAATGTTTGCTGCCTAGAATGACCAGAAGTAATTTTACGTTTTGTGAGGGTTATTTGATTTGACGCCTTAAGGGTCTAGTTTTGCTACGAGCATATAAATTTTAAACGGTATAACTTAACTAGAAAATAAATTATTTAATTAATTTAGGGGGGTAAAATAAATTTGTTGTCCTTAAACGAAGATTTATTTGAATATACATACTTATACCTTGTACCCGCCATTCATAATGTAATGCCGTAGTACGATTTTTCAAGTTGCTGTACGATATTGTTAAAAATTAAATAAAGACACACACACACACACTTACTGTCAAGGCCAAGTATCATATGCAACATTTTTACAATTATACAGTTTATAAAAAACCTACGCGCTAATAATATTAACTTATACATTATTGGTTACGTGTTGCCCGTAGAGGAAAAATTGGTTATCGATGAGCTTCAGCTCTACTCATAGTTGCAGACACACTCTGCTGTCTGCTAAAGATAAATTAAATATAAAGGTGCAAATTAAGGTTTTTATGAACACCCCGTGAAACAATTGCTATTTATGACACAAAGAGTGGAGTAACTGTACACAAGTTCTATGTAAAACAATCCACAAATAATTAATACGCAAAACATAGTGTGATAATAATTAATTCGTGCGAAGTCGCTGGTTTAAAAAATCTAAAGTAAAAGAATATTTTGATCTTAACAAATTTTAGGTAAATCAAGTTTACTTTAATAAATTCAAAAGAAATTTGAAAGGTCAAAATAACCTTTAAATAGGCACTAAAAGAAATTTAATCAAATTGTCAAAATCTTAGAAATCTGAAACATAAACTTACAAGCTACTGACAATATCAGATGTTTACATTCTTATCAATAGGGCTTATATTTACAAATTATGTGAAAGGAAAAGTTACAAAATTTGCCCTTAATTTTGGCATAAAAAACATTTTAATTTAGTAAAATAAGTTATTTTTATCCGAATCGCCTTCTCGACTGCGAAGTACATAAGGCGTAAAGATACGACTACGTGACGGCACAAATGGAAAGTGTTTAATAACACAAGAGAAATCAGAATATTTAAAGTTCAAATGTTACCTTGACTGCTCCTTATTAACATACTTCACCATTCCAGCATAAATACTATCGAAATATCTACTTTGAGAATGCAGCTTCCACTTCTACATTTTTTTAAGTCACTTTCCTCACACACTTTCTTTCTGGTTACCTCTGTACTTTACATAGAATTATGTCACGTTACAATTGACACAGCGAAATTTTTAAAATAGCACCTAGGCTTAGAAAATGTACACTTTTGTACCAAAACTTTTCTGATACCTATAAACTGTTTAAAAAAAGAGATGTGCTAGCCAAATTTCTTGGTCTTACACAAAGAAGGTAATATGTATATTACCATAGAAAAACTACTATTATTCTATCAAAAACTTAAGAGGACATTTTGGCAATCTGCCCAAAATTAAAGTAAATTTTACATGTTTATATCGAAAAAAAAAGAAACGCTTCTGGCTTTCTGCCGACCCCCAGGCCTACCGGGGAACGCCAAAAATTTCGAGTTCTGATTGGATGTGGCGACGCGCTATGTCATCACGTGAATTTTACTGATAAAAATAGATTTTTTTATATTTTATACGGGCAATCTTGCAGCATAAAGAAGAAACGGGGGTGCTGACGTTTTTAATGTTAAGGCGTTTTCGCAACCTAAAATTATATTTGTGCGAAACACCAATTTAAAAATAACAACTTAACTAAAAATCTTACTGGTTTAACTTATAATATCGACTAACTCTAAGTCTGCATAGACACCAAAATTTTGATGATTTTTGAGTTCAGCAGAACTAACTAAATAGACTTTTGCCCATCAAAGCATTTTAACATTTTTTCCATGGTAACTATTTTACTTTTTAACGTCTCTAGCTGCTCCTTATACCTATAATATTCCTATTAATATAAGTAATATTATGGTATGATTTCGAATAGATAACCTAAATTAAAATTAAATTAACGCCGCCAAATATTTGGGCAAAGTAGAGTTAATTAGAAAAAGCAGCGAATGAAGGTTTAAGAACTATTAACATCATACGCCTTTCCACCGAGATGGGAAAGCAGGAAATGATAATTAAGAACACTGTAATCTGCAAAGCATATTTTTGCAGCTTTCGTATATTTTTATGGAAATATGTTTTTTATAGTAAAAGCAAATTATTTCAATTTCTGGAAATGCTTGACTATTATTGTTTAGAGCCTGAGAAACAGAGAAAGCGAGCAAGAGAAGAGTACAGTGGCGTTGGATAAATAATGGATACTATTTAGATAAAATACTAATTTTATAACAAATATAGACATTAGTATTTTTAATTATTAACACTTAATGGTGTTCTAAAGACAATAAATTGGACAACAGTTTTAGTGCCTCAATTTGATATTAATTAAAGAGTGTTGCTTTCCAATCGGACTTAAACATAAAAGTAAAAAGTAATAATTGCGAGAGAAAAAGGATCGTTTTTGTGAAAAAAAAGCGATGTGAATACGGAGCCCTGAAACCCCAGAAAATTGGCTTTCCACAATAATAAAAATACATTGACTATAAAGAAAAATAAAGGGTAAGGTAAATGACTGTAGGAAGGATTTTCTTAAGTAGCACCAAGGTACTTAAACGCTTGGTACAATAGCACAAAGGAAGATGCACTTTGAATATTTTGTATATTGGTTATGTACAGGGTCTTTGATTATATTTACGTGGCATCTGAAGACTTTATTTTTAAAGAAAAAAATTTTACAAATTTTATTCCTATAAAATTATACCCGTTTAGAATCTTTCCGAAGAAAACATACAGGACCGACCTGAGTATGCATTGGAAATAGCTAGGCTATACAGCAGAACCCGGAGTTTTTAAATAAAATTCTATTTACCGACGAGTCTTTCTTCACTTTAGAAGGAATGTTTAATCGAAAGAATAATCATTATTGGTCCAGAGAAAACCCTCACTAAATTCAGCGTTTAAAATTATTTATTGTTTCCATGGCTTTCTTGATCCTAATATGACACTTTTTGGCTATTTATTTTAATTTTAAACTTAAATATCTTAAAATGATAAACTTTAACCTTTTACAATATCGAGACGTCAAATTTATCAAAACATTTTTTATTATTTCCATGGCCTTCTTGATCCCATCATGATTTTTTTTAAATTTATTTATAATTTTACTAAAATATCTAAAAATGGTCCACTCAAATATTGTCAATGTATATACAGGGTGTCCGGGTTTATGTGGGAAATCTCTCGGATCCAGGTAGAACATCGAAAAATAATACCAAACGTTCCTATAAAAAAAATTCCTACAGGCCTTCATTACGAAAATACAGCCGCCTACAGGACGCCGCTGGAAATTGGTTTTTCTTAAATTACTTTTAGACTACTCGGTATAGTTTAATAAAAATTTTATGTGATAAACACTATTAAGGACATCTTAAAATGATATCCTTAAAATACATTTTCCTTGTTTACTTTACCAGGGGCGGACTAGGTTGTACACTTTAATGCCTATATTTTTAACACCCTGTACGTTAAAGCCTTAAAAAAATATTTTTAGATACCTGGAACCTTACACTAAAAAAAGGTACTCTTGTTCATTATCGATAAAATAAATCGTTTTGGAGAAAAATATTAATAAACTAGCTAATGTTTTTTTTTTTAATAAAAATAAATGTGATATTTTTCTTTTTTTTCTGCTAACCAAATTGCGATACGCCAGTCATTCAAAGAACAGAGAAATTTCATTTTAAGTTATTAAATTAAAAAAAAAACATGTTCTTAAAAAATTGCAAAAACAAATTATGTAAACAAAAGTTAAATTCTTCAAGTCGAACAATGAACAAATAATTATTAAAAACTTCATAAGTAGGTTCGACGTGGGCTCCGTGAACTCTAATACATTTGCGGGCACGACGAATCGAGGACTGCTGCACTCGCCACAATAACCCTGGATTGTTTCTTATATCATTACAATGAAACCAAAAACCTACCAGTTTCCCTTAGACGTTGATCAACTCGTTGAAATGTCTTCTGATCTGGAATAATGCGATTAGGAAATCTTTCTTCGTACAATGTTTTTGCTTCCAATGCATTGCAAGACGCGAGACCATACATAAGATGCATATCTGCATACTCAATAAAAGTAAATTTCATATTTTGACGCAATTTAAATTCTATTCACCAAGAAATCCAAAAATTAAAAAAATATTATCGAATAAAGGATGAATATGTTGACAATGTAAAAGATGATAAGTTCTAAATGATAGGTACTCGTATTTGCTTAATTTGTAGTTATAGCAACGTTTGCAACAATAGTGCGTTCAAAAAATTAAGAAATAAAAAAATTCCGATAGATAAATAAGATACAATACCATTTTTGTTTACATAATTTTTTCAGTTTTTTAAGTTTAGTTTTTATCTCAAGAATGACAAAAAAAAACAAACATAGGTTTTTTTTTTTTAAATAAGTTCGTAAATGTCCCTTTTTTGGACACCCTGATTTTAAGAACATGTTTTTTTTTAAATTAAATAATTTAAAAAATGAAATTTTTCTTTTTAATACTGGCGTATCGCAATTTTGGAGAAAAAAAAAAAAATATCACTTTTCCCCCTTTTTAAAAAAAAAACATTAGCTAGTTTTTTTTTTCTCCAAAACGGTTATTTTTTTGATAATAAAAAAAAAGCCTTTTTTTTTTCCAACCCTTTTTTTTGGGTTTAAAAAGGGTTTAAAAAAGGATGTAAACCTAGTCCGCCCCTGGTAAACAACAAGGTAAATGTATTTAAGGATATCATATCAATCATTTTTCATAATTTTATTAAACATACGAGTATTTTAAAAGTAATTTAAGAAAAACCAATTTCCAGCGGCGTCCTTTAGGCGGCTATATTTTCGTAATGAAGGCCTGTAGGATTTTTTTTTTATAGAAACGTTCGGTATTATTTTTCGATGTTCTACCTGGATCCGAGAGATTTCGCACATAAACCTGGACACCCTGTATAATTGAAATCAGAAAGCAAAAGATCTTTCGTTGTAGCGCAGGGTGTTTCATTTAAAAAAGTTGAAGTTGCCCAAGGGTGGTCAACTTAACAAGGAGTGCTGGATTCATTTAAGCCCATATACGACGATTTAAATGTCAATTCGAAATCTGTGACGTAATCTGTTTGCCCTATTGTTTTGTTTACAAGTAGTGTAAGTCTTAATTGTATCAAGTGGTTTACAATACGGATCTAATAGTAGGTGTAAATCCAAATTAGCTTTTTAAAGTTGAATATTTACAAAAATTAATAAAATAAATTTACCTTCTGGGCAATCCGGTGACGTCACAAAAATAGCCTTATCTGCGGACAAATAGTATTGTTCGAGCACTCCTTTTTAAGTTTACCACCTTTGGAAGTTGCCCATATTTTTTCCATTTTTTAATGCGATATTTTTTTACTGATAATTTCAAAAGATAATATGGAAAAAACCGGCAATTTTTATGTAAAACATTTTTTTTTATTTTTAAAAATGGAGGCTCCAGATGCTACGTAAATAAATTAAAACCCTGTACAGTGTGCAATTTTTGACACTTTTACAGGGTATCTCCGTTATTAATAGTGCTATGAAAAGGTAATATAGGCGTCATGTACTTTTTTGGGTAAAATTAAAAATTTTCGTTTGCTTAAAGGATACGGGATAAATTTAAAAAAAATCATTTTCAGAATTATCCTATATACGGTTAAATTAATTTTTTGATTTAAATTTGTAAAAATAACTCAGAATATTTATTAAATATTGATGTGATATTTGCTTATATTAAAAATTATAAAAAAAAAACAAAAAAATGGCGCAAAATTTTAATTTTGTTTGCCATCTGGAAAGACAATAACAAAGACGATAACAAAAACCTATATAAAAGAAAACAAAAAAAAAATAAAGAAATAGGCTAAAATTTAATAAAAAAGGTTATAAAAGTTTATTAAAATCACTTAAAAACTATTGGACATTGAAAAAAATGTATATTTCATGGTCTATATCTTTTTTTATGTCCTCCCAATTATTTTATAAACGCTTGCATTTTCGCAGTTTACTCTTAAGCACTCCACACAAAAAATGTATTTCCAAATTTCCTGCATCCACAATTTGACAGATATTTAGCCATTTTTGTAGACATTCGACCCCGTTCAAGCGGATTTTTAAACTTATTTTATTGCTGTAATTACTAAATAATAATTATTATTAAACTACGTTAAATAATTTAAATGACGTTTTAAAACTAGTTTTTTAAATAAAAATAAGCCTAATAGAAAAGGAAATATCTGCAAAAATTGTTAAAAGGTTGTAAAACTCAAAAAATCATATCTCTATCAAATTTTAATAAAAATACTTTTGGATACGCTTATTTAAAAGATTTTGACGTCAGCTTTCTTTATTCTAAAGCAGCAAGGCCAATACTCATCTTGCCTCAGAAAAAAGTTGTGACCCAAATAAAAAAAAAGAAAAAATGCGATTTTTTTATTTTTAAAAATTTGTGCACTTATTTTGTAACAAAAAGGTTGTTTTAAACTTTAAAAGGTACAATTTAAGCAGAAAAATGTATTCTAAACAAAAAAGGTCGTTACATCTTTTTGCCAAATTTGTATACTTTTTGAGATAATTTAGAATTTTGAAAATGATAATCAATTTTCCTGTTCTAAAAAAACACAAGTCTAAATTTAAAGTGATAGTTAATAGCCAATGGATATCATATAATAAAATTAAACACGAACTTGAAAATCACTTTGCGACAGATTTACTTTTAAGCCTTTTAAAATATCTAGCCATTTTACATCGCGCCTTTATCTACCTTCATGAGCCTGTCTTAAGCCGTAATACATCATCTGAAGAACTTCACAGAACCGGTAAAATATATTTGTATTTCCCTTTTTCATTTTATGTTGGCAATATATCTTTTAAAAGTGTACGTGTGTTGATACGACAAATTTTATTCTAACATTTTTTTGGCCGCATGACCTATTTTTCACACTTGAAAACTTAAACGAATTTGTCTTTGTATTACAGGCTATTGGCTATTTAAAAAAAAGAGGGAAAAACTACAACTTTAAAGGAGTTTTATTGTTTCATACATTTATAAGATAAAAGTAAATTTATGCGCCTTTCAGTATTTTTTTAATTTAAACACAAATTCCATGCACTTTTTGTACATATATGTCAAAAAAAATTATTTCGAAATTAAATTTTCTATCGAAATATCACCTATTAAACTTAAAACAAGAAAATTAAAAGTTTCTTACCATTTTTTATATTTTTTTTAAACTTACGTTAACTTTTTCTCCTGTCGATTAACGTATACAAAATACACAAAAAAAGCTAACCTAATGATTTTAAATTAAGTTAATAGTAATTGAATGTCATATACATTTTAAAATTGGCTACTCTTAGCGTTTTTCTTTTTAACTTTTAAAGTTTTTTTTCTTTGTCCTATAATTTTTTTCTGTGGATTTGGGTATATACAATGTGTAACGAAAAAACTTTTTTTACTCCTCTTAAAATAGTACCTGACAAATGTCTGTGAGATTAATGATAGCTAAGATTTTTATATTTTTTCATTTTTACCGTTTTAGGTTTTTCAATTTGAACATTTTTTATTGCTAATAGATATCAACTGTGCTTGGTAAAGTTTAAAACATGGACCAATTATCATCATTAAAACCAAGCTTTGCTTAAAAACATAGCCTATAGATGTACAGGGTCTTGGATTATATTTACGTGGCATCTGGAGCCTTAATTTTTGAGGTTAGAAAAAAATGTTTTATATGAAAGTTGCAGTTTTTTTTCATATTATTTTTGGAAATTATCAGTAAAAAAAGATCGCATTAAAAAAATTAAAAGATATAGGCAACTTCAACTTTTTAAATGTAACACCCTGTATATTATGCGCTACAACGAAAGATTTTTTTTTCTGATTTTAAATATATTAACATTAATGATATTTGGGTAAACCATTTTTAAGATATTTTAGCTTAAATTATAAATAATTTGCAAAAAAGCATCAAGAAAGCCATGGAAACAATAAAATTGTTATGTTGCTGAATTTGAAATTTGGTGAGGGTTTTCTCCGGATCAATAATGTGTATTTTTGCGAGTTAAACGTTTCTGCTATAATGAAGGAAGACTCCTCGGTAGATAGAATTTTATTTAAAACTTTGGATCATGCTACATAAACCTAGCTATTTCCAATGCATACTTAGTTCGATTCTCCTGCTTTGTTCAGAAAGGACGGACATAAATTCAAAAGGATAAAATTTGTAAAATTTTTAGGTTAAATAAATTTTATAACTTGTTTTATTAGGTTCAGATGCCGCATCTAAGATTAATATTTCAGGATTTTCTAATATTATTAAAAGTAGTAAGTGCTACCCAGTAAAAAAAGTGTAATAATTATCCTGAAAAAAAACGGGGATATCCAAATCTTTGTTTTCATTTCGTGCTACACTTCTTTTCTTTATTTTTAAGTTTTTCCGCTGACTAAACTTTTTTTCCTATATATTTATTAGTGTCTACCAATGGTACTTGTTGTTAAGGATATTTTAAGTAATATTCCCTTTGCACTGTCATCACATTGTTATTGTTTTATGACGAGGACAATGGCGACTCTTTGTTTTTTTAAATAGCCCATTGACAAGAAAGCAATATAAATTATTCTTAATAGTTGAACTAATTAACTTTAATATTTAACAATATCCAGACTTCAAATTAATCATAACAATTTTATTGTTCATGGCTTTCTTGACACTAATGTGATTTTTTTTTCAATTTATTAATAATTTAGGCTAAAATACCTCAAAAATGGTTTACTTATATCATCAATGTATTTATAAATATTTTAAATTAAAAAAAAAATATCTTTCGTTGTAGCGCATAATATATCGGGGGTTCAATTTCAAAAGTTAAAGTTGTCTAGATTTTTTCATTATCTTAATGTGATATTTTATTACTAGTAATTTCAGAAAATCGGCTCCAGATGCCACGTAAATATAATTAAATGCCCTGTACTAAATGATGTAAAGAAAAATGTGGCTGCAAAAATTTAATGATGTTTTGCTTTATGTAGTGCAAACTATTTATGGGCGTCAATTGCAAGGACGCTAATGTAACTAAACTATCACAAGATGCTGAAGAATTTATTATTAAAAATATTTTAGGTAACTCTAATAATAAAATATGTAAATATAAAAAGTTCAGTCAGCAAAACAAATAATAAGTAATAGGTTTTCTATAAAAAGAATTAAATTTAATTCCTATTTTCCGATCCTGCAGAATTTTTTCATAAAATAATGATATCACTAACTTATTCAAAAATGGTTTGCTTATTTTAATAATTTAAAAAATAGATTACCTGGTATATTGGTAAAAAGGTGGCAAAAAAAATTAACTGATAAAACTTAAAAATGCAAAAAGAACGGTAAAGATTTAGAAAAAATATCCTACTTACTATTAACTCTACGGACTCCTCCCGGGCACCGTTTAAGAAATAGTAAAATTAGCCTTTATATGTCATATTGTGTAAGCCCTATTTAACAGAAAAAACGTAAAAGAATAAATTAAAAAAAAACTAAAAAAATTTAAAAAACGATAAGAGTAGCCAAATTTGGAAAATCATATCTCGGTTAATACAAATCCGGTGACCGTTTCAAAGAACATAATAACGGAACATAATGTATGTTAAAATCAAAGAACTAAAAGGTGTACAAATTTATCCGTATATCAAAAATACACCTTTTTAAATAGTTGCACGTAACAGTTTTTTTTTCACATTATATGGTCAATTAAACGTACAAAGCAATTAAAGCCCTTTATTGTTGTAGTTTCGTTCTGAAGCACATACTTATAGATAAGAGTGGTGTTTTATTGGAAAAACTAAAAAAAAATAATTATCGCTTAGCATTTATGAATAAATAAATAATTAATTGTGACTGAACAAAACAAAATAATACATCTAATGTTTATGTTAAACACAGTTGTACTACAAAAAACGCGTACACGTATTAGAAGAAGAAGAAACCATATTTTTAAGTAAAACTGGGTGCTGGTTTTTGACAGAGGTTATTGCATCTCAAAAAAGCAATCAAAACATTGGCGTACACATTATTTTTGAAAATGCCCGGTGGATATATTTAACAAATTTTGACGCTGTCAGTAAAAAATGAAAATGTCTCGTCAGCTATTTCAAATTAAGGATACTCAAATAGTGTACAGAATCAAAAAAGGATGGTCAGTTCATTCTGTAGCAGAGTTATATCGTAAAAATAAGAAAACTATATGGATTATTTAACAAGGTTTCGACCAAGATGTAAAAGTAAAATGAAAAATTAGTTCTAGTCATCCCAAACTGCCCACCTTTAAACTAGGTGTTCTTGGTTAAAATATATTAAAGATAATTTATTTACAACCACAAAGAATGCTGTAATCAATACAGGATGCCCTGCTTAGCAGCCTAGTTCCCATAAAGGAATTAAAGACTTCGAACTAAAAAACCGTTCAGCTGCAAAAAAAAGTTTTTTACACAAAACCGCGACAGTCCAACTTAGTTTTTTCTTTAAACTACGTATACTCTGACTTTTAACCATAAATTTTAAAACACAGTAACTTTTACAGACAAAAAGATTTTTTAGTTGACTTCTAACGAAATTATTCGTGTCTATCGTCTGAACAACACCGGGTTAAAGAATGATGAAGCTACTTTCAGAATCTTATAAATATGTAATGCTGATTATACGGTGTGTCCCAAAAGTCCCTAATCATTTCACGAACTATTGAGACACACTGCATGGAATTTGAAACCTAAGGGAAAACCACATTCAGCGTACGCTTAAAATATGTTGCTAGAAATCTCTGCGTATTTGCCGTATACTGGTAACAAAATATCAAGCTTTGAAATTACAAGTACTTTAAATAAATGGCTTTTTCTCAGAATAAGTCCCGACTAAAAAAATAACTGTTGTACCTTGTTGGTTCTGGTTTCTACCTTGCAACAGGTAATGTGCAACAGGTAGATGTAACGTATAGTCTAATTATTGTCTAAAACAGATTAAGTAAAAAGGTGCGTCCAATTTCTTTACAATTTTTTCTGTTTTATTAAAGTAAACCATTTAAGAAAATTATTAAAGTATAGGTCAAATCTGGCTGTCAGAGTGCCCCACATGTTACCCATTTTTGAAGATGGAAGGAAAAACTTAACAGAGTGCAACGATTATTTTTTTATACAGTAGACGTTACTTGTTCTTAGAAAAAGCCAGTTATTTGAAACACATTTGAT
This sequence comes from Listronotus oregonensis, assembly GCA_019359885.1. NCBI lineage: Eukaryota > Metazoa > Arthropoda > Insecta > Coleoptera > Curculionidae > Listronotus > Listronotus oregonensis. The sequence goes on from JAHBCN010001925.1 coordinate 56,445, forward strand.
TTCGGACCTTGATATTTTGTAAGCAATATACAGCAAGTTACGCATTAAATCCGAAACAATAATAAAAAACTGGGTATTCCATGTAACAATAAAAAATGGACGCTGAATTCTCGAAAGTGGAACACTTGACAACGTCGCCGGTACTTCCAGTGAACGCAGAATGTTATTGTCCTTCTAGATTTTAAAATTCATACAGGGTGTTTAAAATTCGACTCTCACCATTGAGATCTCGGAAATGGCATGAGATATGAAGAAGTTTAAACTAGAGCAAAGTCGCGTATTGGGGAGCAGAATAATAGACCGTTAAATAATGAAATTTATCTTTTGTACTTTTGGAAATATGGCAAAAAAAATTTCGTTTTCATTTTTTCACTAGTTTATTTTAAAATTTGGAAAAATTCTAAAAATATATTTTCTTTGGAACTTTTTGCGCTTTATGTATTGGTAAAGTCAAAAATTTCTTACGAGGTTCTTCTTTTTAAATATATGTAGTCTTTTAATTATACCAATTACAAAAATGTATAACACTTAATATTTATTTAACAAATATGAAACATCCCCATTAGAAATTATGTGCGTTTCTTGTCTAACTCATTGTCTCTTATGGAAAATATGTTTCGTATTAGAAAATATTAAGTGGTATACATAATTGTAATTGGGATTAAAACTTAAAAAAAAAGTAATAAACAATCAAGGGCCGTTTAAAAAAGAATTATGATGGCATAGCGAAAACAAAACACCTTAAGAAATTTTGTGACTTTGATTTTTCCTTTTTTTTCTTAGTTTTTCCGCCATATTTCCAAAAGTACAAAAGATAACTACAATTTTTTAAAGGTGTACGAGTATTATTGGACTTCTTATACGCATCTTCTCCTATCTCTTACCGTTTCTAAGATCCCAATGGTGAGTTGAATTTGAAACATCTTGTGTAATATTTTAATAGTTCGTGAGATATTTGGACATTCCAGGTCTTTTGGGACATTCTGTATGTAAATAAGACTAGTGTTTTTGCCGTATAAAGAAAATGTTTAATGCAAATCAAAACTAATCAAAATTTAATCAATATTTTAAAAAATCGAACGCTTTAATCTACTGAACAAATGTATTCCCACAATGCTTTTATATCAAGTGTTGCCAGGGCTCAGTATTAGTCCCGAGATTATTCCTATAGAAAATGTTTCGGGTTTAATTAAAAACAAAATTTCCAAACAAAATTTTAGGCCACACAATTAAAAATAATAAATCCAAGTATATCCAATATAATTAAGTCAATTTAAAGTAGATTGGTTCAAGTAAGATAAAAACAGGGTTGTATGATCAAGTATTGAAATAACATAAAAATAAGGAAGGTAATCCATGTTCCTAATACTTGTACGCATCTTTTTAAGCATATAACTGTACTGTAGTATTAAAAGTGAAATGTCAAATTTTGAAAGATAAAGTCAACCATTATTTATTTACTAACATTTATACTGGCCGCTTCATCTATCTCTTTAAATGTATCGATGCAATCAATACTTTCTTCTACATTTTTTTATATTTCAAATTAATTTTAATGTTTAAAATAATACGACCTAAAACTGACACGATGTATTAAATTTGAAGTAAACATGCCGTAACCAACCAGCATCAACAACGGTTGTTAGAATTCATTAATAAATGCCTAGTGCAATAATTTTTTTATACAATGCTATGTAAAGCTATATTTTTTAATTTTTTACTAAATTAATTTTAAACTGCACTAATGCGTTTGTAGGAAAAAATTTGTATGATATTTGTGTTAAAAGTACGTTTTAAAGGACTCATGTTAGTTGCAGAACTCCTTCTTCGCTCATTCTGCAAACTGGAGGGCACTTTAGCCACTATGTCAGCCTACTACGAGGAAAACTCCCATAAACCCAACCCCCTTAAAACTCAGATTTGTGCATTCCACCTTCGCTCACGTCAGGCTAAAAGAAACTTAACGTTGTTTGGAATGGTGTCACCCTTGAACACACCGACAAGCCAATATATCTCGGAGTAACCCTCGATAGATCACTTACATATAGGCATCACTGTGAAAAGACCCGTCACAAAATGGCCGCAAGAAATAACGTCCTGAGGAAACTAACAAATAACAAATGGGGCGCTAAACCAACTGGCCTCAGAACCACTGCCCAAGCACTTTGTTTCTCCACAGCTGAGTATGCATGTTTTGTTTGGTCTAGATCGGCGCATGCCAGGAAAGTCGACATATGCCTCAATGAGACCTGTAGGCTGGTGACGGGATGCATGAAGCCCACAGAACTGGGAAACCTGTACAGAGCCGCAGGTTTCAGCGATCCCAAATCAAGAAGAACAGCTCACGAACACTCTGAAAAGTTTAAAAAAACCTTCGATGATCGCCATTCCCTATTTGCCACCAGCTGCCCAACATCTCACAGATTAAAATCCAGACAGCGTTTTCTTAAAGATCCGTTGGATGAACGACCTGCCAACTATCCTCTCTTAGAGGACCCGCCCAGTGGTGTCTTAAGTGGCTTTAAAACATGGAAGATGCTAGATCGCATTCGAACGGGTATCGCACCTGTAAAAACAAACTTGATCAGATGGAGACTATCCGAGCCAAATGACGACAAGTGTGACTGTGGCGCAGTACAGATAATGGAACATCTCCTGACATGCCCAAACTGTCCCATGCAGTGTTCCCTTAACGACTTATAGCTAGGCAAACACGAAGCATTGGACGTGGCCCAATACTGGGACGAGAAACTTATTCCGGATACGAAAAAGTAAAGGTCTGCAAACTTTCACATTCGTGCACTAAAATTGTACTTTTAACAGTTATATCATAAATAACTATAAGAAAATGAACAAAATATTTAAATTATATGAGTAACTTAAGCATTTTAATATTTACGTTGTTAAAATGTATTTTTAAACAAAAATCAAACATAATTACCCTTTAAGATACTGCCGTAATAACTTCGGTTAATAAAATGAATGTAAATAAAAGTGTTTTGAACTGTTAATAAGCTCAAACAACAGCCCTGGTAGTTTGCTAATATTTGTTTGCATTAAATAGACAATTTTGCATAGTTCTATTTTGAATAAATTATTTAATTTGCATATTAAAAGAAATGTGGGTCGCGTTTCTGCTAGTTATGGATATAAAGGAAATACTTACTAGAAACATAAAATAGGTAAATTAACAATTTCTCTTACTGTAACCAGTTGGGGAGTATAGTGACATGATGCAACAACTTTAATAAACCAAAAACAGCCTTGAGTTGCATATTTGTCTTACAAATGACGATTTATCATTTTCTATGAATAAATTGATTAATCATATAAAAGAAATGTGTCCGTTTTAGCATAAAAAGTGTTACTAGAAACATAAAATAGGTAAATTAACAATTTTACTAACCAGTTGTATATACTATGGCAAAAATAATAAACAGGCTGATATTTTTATTCTAGTGTTACGTGACAAGATTTCACTTTATCGGGGGTTATAACTGAAAATAAAAATACATTTTTTTTGGATATACACTTTTTGAGTACAAAAGAATAAGGCTATTGGATATGCACTTTGGAAAGAAACTACAGGGCTAAAAGACTTTTATTGTTTCACAGGTTTAATTGACCTTGAAATATAAAACACGCGAAATGATGACTTTTAACAGCAGTACCACAAAATAGGGTAAACGATATATTAAATGCGTTTAATAGTTTCTATACCAAGCTACAATTTACAATAAAAAAAGAAAAGAATAACCAAACAAATTTTTTAGATCTTACAATAATAAGAGATAATAAACAACAAAAACTTAAAACTAAATGGTATACCAAAGATACGTAGTCTGGTCGTTATCTCAATTTCAATTCTTGTCATCCAAAAAATCAAAGAAATTGTGTTATAATAGGTCTTACCGATCGAGCCATTGCTTTAACCTCTGCGGAATATCGACCAGAAACTTTACAAAAAGTAAAGCAGACCTTAATAAACAACCACTACCCCGAAAACACCATTTCTAGAGTTATAAACCAAAGAACCTATTTATTTTGCAAAAAATTAAAAAAAAAACACAGAAAGAAAGCAATAAAGAAAAAAACAAATATATTGCTATGCCTTATATTAATGGTCTATCACGAAAAGTAAAAAAAAATCTCCCAAAGTATAACGTGGTTGTTTGTCATAAAGCACATAATTTAATAAACTCGTTATTTACACCTTTAAAAAGATAAATTCCAAAGAAAAAAAAGTCTAACCTAATTTACTTTATTCCATGCCTAAATTGTCCTAAAAAATATATTGGAATGACGACACAATGCTTAGAAAATAATCTGAATGGACACAAATATACCAAAAATGCTTCAACTGCCCTACATAAACATAAATCACAAACCAAACATGAATTTAATTTTGAGGAAACTAAAATACTGTCACAAGACTCTAATTATAAAAAGTTACAGTTACAGTTACAGTTACAGAAAAAGAAGCTCTCAGCGACAAAAAAGATATAAGCAATCTCATTCAAATCTATTTCAACTTAATAAATTCCTAAATTTTATATATCCAAATACTAATACATCTAACTCACTGTATAAACGAAGTTTTAAAACAACAAACACTTCCCTGTATACAACATACCTAAAAACAAATATTCAAATAGCAAGCATTTATCTGTTTTGGTTTCTTTTATTAAAAAAATATTGATTAAATAAAAAATAAATCCTACATACATAGATTTAAAATTATTTTAGTAATTACAAAGCATCGCAACTCCAAGGTAGGCATCCTGTTCAAATTAATTTTATTATGTACCTTATTTGTGTTAAATTAAAACTTTTTAAAGGTTGATTTTAAATTGTTATTGGTTTAATTTTTAACATTAACCTTTTTCAACTGTAAAAATATTGTGTAAAGTTTTGTTTTAAATTTAATTATAGTTTTTAAGGTACTTACGCTGGAATAAGCACTATAAATAATGTGTGAAACGTTGCATTAAACTTCTATCATTTAATTTATTAACCTATTTCCAAGAATAAAAGAAATTTAAATAATTTATATATATAAATATATAATATATATATTATTTATATATATATATATATATATATATATATATATATATATATATATATATATATATATATATATATATATATATATATAATAATATTATATATATATATATTATATTATATATATATTTATAATTATAATATATATTATATATATTTTAAATTAACATATAATATTATATTATTATTATATATTATTATTACTATATTATACATATATATATATATTATATATATATATATATATATATATATATATATATATATATATATATATATATATATATATATATATATATATATATATATATTATATATATATATATATATATATATATATATATATATATATATATATATATATATATATATATATATATATATAATATATATATAACCTAAAGATAAAATAGATTATGCTATAAACTGTTTTAACGGCTATCACAAAAAATTACAATTTACAAGTGAAATCGAAAACCATAAAAAAAAAAATTTTTAGACCTAACACTACATAACAAGAACACCTCAATTGAAACGGAATGGTACACAAAAGACACCTGGTCTTCGAGGTATCTAAACTTTAATTCTCAACAACCATTCTCTCAAAAAAAGTCAGTTATAATTGGCCTTGCAGATAGAGCGATATATTTAAGTGACCCACCATATCGAAAAAAAAGCAATAACTAAAGCAAAAAAGCCCTTAAACTTAATAACTACCCTGATAACTTAATTAACTCAATTTTTAAAGAAAGAATTCACAAATTTTATAATTCAAATAAATTCCAAAAACAACAGAAAAAAGACAATAATAAAAAAAATCTATCCTTACGGTACATTCCTAAACTATCTGAAAATATTCAAAACATTTTTAAAAATTAAAATATTACAGTTTGCCATAAGGCCACAATTTTCTTAAAAATTATCTTTAAATCTCAAGAGCAAAATTGAAAAAAACAAAAAAAGCCATATTATATATGAAATTCCTTGCAAGGACTGTGATAACGTTTACATAGGACAAACAAGCCAACATTTAAAAAACAGACTTAATAGTCATAAATACGACAAACGCAACAAAACTGCTCTAACAAACCACTCCACCGAAAAAAAAACATACTTTTGATTTTAAAAATTCAAAAATTTTGAAAACAGAAACAAATACACAAAAGAGGGAATTCTTAGAAATGGTTTTTATTCAAAAAAAAAAAAAAAAAAGGCAATAAACACAAAGGCAGACACAAAGAATTTAAGTATGCATTATTGCAATCTCATTAATAATTAAAAAAAATTACACAAGAACATAACCAGTATATAATAATATTTAGATATAAAATTAAAAAAATACATTTATTAAAATAAATTAAAAAAAAATCTTTTACTACTGCCCCAAGATAACCACACACAAAAATAAAACAATTTTCTATATTATTATCTATATGCAAAGAACTCTACCTCACTGCTATTTTAAATATATTTTACAGCTTTTTACCGTTCTTGATATTCAAAACATATTTATTCTTTTTGATAAAATGGTAAGATGGTGCTAGTAGTTCTATAAACTATCAAAAAATAAATAATAATTAAAAAAATAAATAGTTGAAACGAAGACCGTTTATTGTATATAACTGTTTTAAATGTTAAGTATTTGTTTGTGACTTCAAGTTTTAAATGTTCATTACACAACAGCAAAAATGAGTGTTTTTCGTGAGAAGCCCCTTAGTTTTGAGGTAAGATTAAATTTTAATATATTTTATAGGTAAAATTTCAATCAAAATTTTTGTATTGCAGACTGATTTTTTGTTATAAATTAAAAACATATATACCTGATGAAGGCCCTTCCAGGCCGAAACGTCGTAATTTGACATAAATTAAATAAAAATTGCTTAGTAAGCAACTGTTTTTATATATTGCCTGACCTTATCCCCAAGAAAATCCAGAAAATTGTGGAAAAGCATAAACAATATATCAAGGCAAAGGTCAAAGAAAATAAAGAAATAATAATTAAAAAGTGGGTGGGGGGGCTTGCCGACCTTGGCTCCCCTAGGATACGCCACTGAGTGACTGTAAAATAAATCGAGGGTCTTCAACACATATTTTACCTAATTCTGGTATTTATTATTTGATTTGGCTTAACACCTAATCACTTATAAGCTACTGTCTGCTATACATGTATGCATAAAACTAATATAAAATTTAGTGTATATAAATAGGTGCTTTCCTTTCTTTTTCACTTTGTATAAATTATTTTACATCTTTTTTTAAAGTTGCGCAAAAAATATTTCAAAAAATATATTTTCCCCTAAACAAACTAAACTTTTAAAGCCTCTAAAGCAATTTTGCATCGTGTCTTCATCTACATTCATGAGCCTGTCATGGAGCGTATAATAGATCATCCAGAGAACATTACAGAAATGTTGAATTTTATTTCTATTTTCCTTTTTCGTTTTGTTTTATGCAATAATTCTTTTAAAAATCCAGGAAAGCGACAAATTTATTTTAGCTTTGTCTTGGCGTTTACTTCGTCAATTTTTTTACTTTAAAAATATGCAAAATTGGGTCAAGAAAATAATAAATTCGGGAATATTATTACCTTAAGGTTTAGGATAGGATATTAGGTATAAGACTGTATATTTTAGTTATAAATTATCTAACTTTTTCGTAATTGTCAGATTCGCCTATTACAGAAAAAAAACTATATTTGTTTTTCACAGTTTTGACATGCAGCTTAATTTATCCAATGACAAATAAACTAAAATAAACATTTTTATATACAATATATTTTAATAAGTTTGTATTAACTTGTGAACTAGGTCCATAATTAAACTAAGTTTAATAATTTGTTTAAGACCGGAACCGGTCATCTTATAAAATGGTCAGGCTGTTTATTTCAGCTTGGACACAAAGAGAAAATCTTCGGTACTTGCATGGACTTCCGGGTCTCAAACACTCGAAGGCCTTTACAAATTAATTAAAATTAAATAAAATAAGCCCACCGACTCAACAATGTACTGTCAAACTACTGGAGCAATCAAGGGTACACCTTAACTCTAGTAGGACTGTTCACGGGACTCTGCAGATTAAAATATCACATGCACAAGATCGGCCTAGCGGAAGGCGCCGAGTGCCGCATGTGCATAAAGAAGGATGAATCGGCAGAACACATACTGTGTTCGTGTCCAGCAATAGCACGACTTAGATTCGCAATCCTCGGCAATGACACCTTGCTGCCGGGGAGGCAAAATATCTCTCTCCCAACAGGATCATTAGATTTATTAGAAGTCTGGACCTGGTGGAAGAAATATAAAAGGGTGAAAGCCACAATAGACCGATCGGTCGCGGTGGAAGGGTGTTCAACCTACCTAACCAAACCTAAGTTTATAAACAAGTTCATTTAAAGTATGAAAACCAAATTTTCGTATATTGTCAAGATGGTTTTACAAAAATAAATTCTGCTAAAACTTTAATTTTCAAAATTTAACTGATAAATTAAAAAGAGGGTTAAAACAATATGAATATATTATTGCAGAATTTTTGGCCTTTAAGAAAGATTTTAAAATAACAATGAAATTGTATTAAAAATTTTGATACGGCATGAGAAATAAGATGTACTAATGGCTTTAAGATAATAACCTAACAGATCACAAAAAAACAAATATATTTTTAGGTAAAATATTAACTTACATAGATGTGTCCCAGAAAAGTATATTGGGTGGGTCCATTACTCTTTATATTATATAGAAACGACATCTCATAAGTTCCAGTTAGTTCTGTATGTAAATGTAAAATTTAAGTTTTTGTTGATTTAAAATAAATTTATACAGTATGTCTACTTAAGTTGGAACCATATAAAAAACTTTTTTATTATTAGGTTTACGAAAAAAAGTTATTCCTGATAAAAAGTTTTGCATGGTCCAAAACTCAAAATGCAATAATTAGATATCAATTTTTTTAAGCCGTATTCGAGGTGTGTCAAAAAATATGAATTTTACTCAAGAGTAAGGTTCCATTTTTCTTTAATACAGAAAAATGTTATAAAGTAAAATTATTTTAAATTAAAAGATATATTCAAATATGCAATTACAACTATTTAGCATAAAAATTTAGGATTAGTGATTATTTACTAATAATTTCGTATTGATTGTTCTGGCTTGATACAATTTAACGTAATCTAGGATGCACTGACATGAAATATTTGACATTTTGTGTCAGAGTGAGTTCGTATTTGTAAAATTACAGTAAAAATGGCAAGTTTACCAGATCTTGAAAAAAAATAGAAAAAAATAGAAAAATTATTAGTAAGTAATCACCAATCCTAAATTTTTATGCTTAATAGCTGCAGTTGCATATTTAAATATAACTTTTAATTCAAAAAAAACTTTACTTTATAACAATCTTCTATATTGTAAAAAATAAAGGTACTTTTAGGTAATATTTAAATTTTTGACTTAACTCGTATACGGCTTAAAAAAATTGATATCTAATGGTTGCATTTAAAGTTTTGGACCATGCAGAACTTTTTATAAAGAATAACTTTTTTCTGTAAACCTAATAATAAAAAAGTTTTCTATATGGTTCCAACTTAAGTAGACACACTGTATAAAATAAAGAATATTTTACAAAATTTAGATATAAAGGTTCAAAATTGATTCTATAATCGAATTGGCTCAAAGTAAATAAATAAAAGTTAAATATGTCTAAAAATAAATGCATAGTTGTTGGATTAAACATAGATATTTAAAATATAAATATCACTATAAATAAAAATAATTTAGAAATTTTAAATTAATTTAAATATAAGCACATCCTTTAAATTAAAATTATTATTTAATATTTATTTTAAATATTTAATTTCTAAAATAAAAAAATAATAATAATTTATTTTAAAATGATAAGTTATAATTTAAATTTTTATTTTAAAAGAACTGTTTAGAATACTTTACCTTATTTTTTGTGTTGTTCAATTATTTTTTATGTATAACATGGATATAGGAGTTTTGGGCATGTTATAAATTTTGCAAAATAAAGTTATGCGTATTATATTACAATACATGCTGATAAATTTATCAGAGTAAGTATCATGTTTAAGCAACTGGAATAAATAAAGCTTAAAAACTAATAATAATTTTTATATTTATATTTATTATTAAAGATTTACATAATTGGTTACAACAATATTTATTTATTTTTTTTTAATTAAGTATAATAAACTTAATATCTTGAATAAGTCAGAGAATAGCCTTAAAAAACTTTAACCAAATTTTTAAAACAATATTTATTAGCAAAACAAAATAATTAGAATAATTACCTGTTCATGCTTAAAGAGGTCAAAAATTTATTTTTTTTGCTTAATATTTTGTAAATTATTACTGTAATATATAGCAGAATACTAAATTATTCTTTTTACTACTTCTACTACTTCCTTACAAAATATCATTAAAGTCGGGTTTAAAATACTTTTTACTTTTTTAGTCACCTAGTATATAAAGCCACGTGTCCACCTTTTAACTTGGTTAACGCCTTACCTACATCTTACTCCTTATGTGTGTTCATACACTTAATATGAAACCTAAATTACAAAACTACATCAAACTTAAACTTTACACTTAATGGAAACTTGCAAATGTCTTGGCAGGTTAAAACAACCAGTCCACATAGTCAAACTCTCTTTCTCGTGTAGGCGTCATCTTATCGCTTAATTTGACCCTTTTGGACTTGCGGCACCCTTAAGATCCTTTTAAGTTTGTTTAAGAACACCTACATATTGTTTGTATTAAGGAAAAATAAAGCTTTTTGGCATTATAGTTTTTATTATTTTTTAGGACTTTGCTTTAAAATTAAAGTTTAATCATCCGAATAACAAAAATAGGTGAACAAATAAATAATTTTATTACTATTACCCTACGTAACAAAACGTATTCATTTATTAAAAAAAAGTTGGGTTTAAGCAACTTTAAGAAAAAAAAAATGGTAATAAGTATGCCATGTCAACTACAAGCAGTAATGTGACTGCAACTAGACAGTAAAAAAAATGATTTCTTATTGCTTCTAAATTAACTCCTGTACTTACATACTAAATTTAAGGTCATGCAAAGTATTGTACTTTTACATAATTTTCATTTTTATATGCTTTCTATATATTATACTTTTTTACGTAACTATGCTTTTATAATTATGTTACATTCAAGAAAACACTTCTATAACAGCCCTGAAAACTTTCGCTCCTTGTTTGAAGCTACAACAAGTAAAGGACTCTTAAAGAAGCTTAAGGATGCTAAGAGTATGTTGCAGGTCCACAAGGGTCAAATTAAGCGATAAGTAGAAGCCGACAAAGTGGATTTTGCTCTTTGCTTCAAAAGAGAAAGGCGTGACATATTTTAACCCACATTAATTTTTGGAAAAAACAACTACTTTTATATATATATATATATATATATATATATATATATATATATATATATATATATATATATATATATATATATATATATATAATATATATATAATATATACACATATTATAAATATTAATAGAAAATTCTTTATTTTTAATTTATAAAAACCTATCATAAAATTTTGCTACTTCTTGAGTTAGATTAGTAAAACATTTACATATTTTATACGCGGTTTTAGAAAATTGAAAAACTTTAAATGGTACAAGATAAAGTGATTTATTTGAGAAGATATAATATAAGTTACTATTACAAGTTTTTCAAAATTAAGTTAGTCCTAATATATATATATATATATATATATATATATATATATATATATATATATATATATATATATATATATATATATAAATAAATATACAGTATGTCCAAAAAAAGGTATTGAATAGGAAAAAGTTCTTTATTTTTAATTTGATCAAAAAAACCTACTCCTCATAAAAATTTTGCTACTTCTTGGAGTTAGATTAGGATAGAAACATTTAACATATTTTATACGCGGTTTTAGAAAATTGAAAAAACTTTAAATGGTACAAGAGTAAAGTGCATTTATTAGAGAAGATATGGAAATAAGTTACTATTACAAGTTTTTCAAAAGTTAAGTGTAGTCCCTAATACTAATTTTCGAAAAAATTGGCCCACTTTTATTTATTTGTGGGTAAAATTTTATTATCAATTTACTTATTTCAAATTTTTGTACTAGTAGGCGTTAATAGTGACAAGCTTTATTGAGACTTCGCTTTTATAATTCATTAGCCGTAGTATTGTCAGCTTAAAATTCTTACTTTACAGCAAAAAATTAACTTGGTGCGTTATGGGAAGGGCGAAAATGTTATCGTCAAGTTATTTAGGAATTTAATGAAAAATTCCCCAAGTGTACGTTTTTAAGTCTAGTTGCCGAAAAATAATTTTAAAGTTTTTAAGCACAAGCAAGTTATTGTTGTAAATATCTAGAGAAAATAAGAGATACGATGAAAAAGATGCAAGCACTTTGTTGGTAGTACATTTAGTAGAGGAACACCCGCCATAATCACTAGGAAAAAGTGCTCAAAATCTCCAATTTTTTAAAAAGTCGCATATTCAGAAAATATTAAAACACAACAGGATACATCCATACAAGGCAGTTTTTAACCATTTTTTTGAAGTCGGCGATAAAGCAAAACATTTGGATTTCTGTTTGTGGGTTGGCAGTATGGAAAGAGAATTTCATAAAAAAATAATGTTTTCTGATAAATCAACTTTTTCGACCAATGGTTTAGTGGCTTCACAACATGCATGATATTGAAGTGACTTTAATCCACATTTTCGAATACCACAGAGGCGTCAGTACTGTGTCAAATTAAATATCTGGTGCGCCATTTCTTATTACGGATAATAGGGCCATACTTCTTTGACCCTAGTTGTAATGCGAATAGTTACATAGCTATGTTAAGGAATTTCCTCGACGGTGAATTCGACAATCTTTCATTAGACTACCGTCGTTCAAGATGGATGCCCAGCACATTATGCGGCAACGGTCAGATAATGGTTAGATCATAAGTTTCCAGACCATTGAATTGGGAGTCAAGGACCAGTCCAGTGGCCTCCTAGAAGTCCAGATTTAACTATAATGGATTTTTTTCTATGGGGTCAATTGAATAAGTTGTTTATTGCACATCTCTAATAAATGCCACTACTGATCAATTAAAGGATTAAAGCAATTAGAGATGTCATTGCTTCAATCTTTACATGATATTAGAAAAAGTTTTAATGAATTACTTGTTCGTTTAAAGGCATGTACCCTACAGGGTGGCAGTGTGTTTGAGTAAATAAACATACAACTAACAATATATATTAGGTATTTTAGAAAAACATATAAATTTTTATAATTATAAAGCATTTGGATGTATCTAAACTACCTAAAAAAACAAACGTAAAATTATGCTTTCTCCGGGCATAATAAAGCAAAAATTCGAACGTGTCATTAGATAAATGTTCCCATGTAATCGCTATACAGGGTAGGTAAAAAAAGTGCGTTTTATTTTCAGGAGGCTCTGCTTTAAAGTTATGACATAAATTTTTATTCTGTTTCCCAAATATATTTTTTTTCTAAGCTTAAAAATAGAGGTAGATTTTTCTTATGCTGTACCTGTTAATTTGCTTCTCCCCCGTTAACTCTAAGGTTTATTCAAAGTTTGAACATTGTTTTCTCGGTTTAAGAACATGCAGAGATTTGTATTATAAATACTTTTTTAGGAAATAAGAAATAAAGAAGTTTTTTATATATACCTTAATTTTTATTTGTTATTTTGAATCTATTAATATTATATTTTATGAAATGTTTTTCCTAATTTTTACCATCGATAGTAAAATAAAAAAAAATTTGGTTAATACATATTTAATAAAAATAAATTTGACATTTTGGACGTACACACAATGGACTAATCTGAAAGGCAGAAACCCAGCGAAAAGCTAAAGTAATCTTTTTTTACACATATAAATTTTCACATTACCTTTTCACAAATTTATTTTAAATTAATAAACATAAGTTAAAACTAGTTTTTAACTTTTTTTATATATAATCTCTACACATTATACAAAATGTACAAAAATATTTTTAAAAATTAACTTTTTTTGTCCTGCTAAGAAGCTAATATACAAAGTATTATTGTTCTTTTTTTTTAAATTAACATCTTCTTTGTATTTCACCTACATTTCTTTTTATTAACATTAATTTACCACGTATGTTTGCCTTGCATTTAAATGTCTTGAAAGCAGCTATAAAGCCTTAAGAACTTTTTAAAATATGCATTAGTTTTCAAACAATGTGTGGTTTCAGCTAAAAGATTTTGTAAAAGAAAATAAGATTTTTTATTAGATATCGTTAGGTTTCAAAAATATACTTTTATTTATTTAAATATTAACTTAAACATAAATATGTTTATATGGGTTTGGTAAATTTATATATCAAAAAAAAATTACAAAATTGCAATAATCCTGTTTCCAGGATATAAATTCTGTCCGTATCCAGAAATTATCGGCCCTTATAAACTTGCAGATCACCCAAACAATTTAAAAAAAATCAAAAACTTTTTTTTTTAATAAAGAAGAACTATCCAATTTTCGCTGACAAATTTACCACCGTTTCCAAGATAAAATAAATCCAAACAGTTTATTAAAACTTACATATAAATTAAAACAAGAATAAAATTAATTGTGTTACAAAATTTAAAATATTTTGAGAGGTTAATTTGTTCTGTGTATTTACTATTTTTAAAAATGGAAAGGGTGGTAAGTTTTGGTTGATTTTAAGTTTTGCCGAACTTATCTCAGCATCAAGCAATGCTAATCAGGTTTTCTTTACATTATTTATTTAGCACATTATTAGCACTCTTTTATTTTATATTTTTTGAACAACTTTTATGCTTTCTTAAAAAAATTAAATCATATAAAATTATAACTTTTCTTGTCAATGTAATAAATGTTTACTAAGTAAAATCATTAGCCAAACACATAAAAGAACATAATAAATATATTAAAAACAAGAGTTTTACAAGTCAAAAATCTCAAGTCAAGATGAATTTAATATTTTATGTATTTTAGCTCCAAAAACGTAAAATTATTAAAATGCATTTATAGTGAAAAATAAAGATAAGTGTGTAACTTCAATATTTGTTTATTTAAATAATACTAAGTTAGCTTTTCCTAATGCTAAGGTAATTTCAGAAAAAAGTTAAGTCAATATACTTACCACTAAGCCTATTTTTAAAATAATACATGTTCGTCTCACAACTAAATAATATGTTTTTTTTTTGTTATTTGTGATATAAAAAAAATAAAAATTATTTTAGTTTATATAGTTTTTTAAGTATAAGTAAATTATTTAAAATAATTTTATGTTGAAAATTGTGGTAGACATGCCAGCAGATCTTTGATCGTTTTTTTTTTGTTAAAGGGGTTTTCGGATTTTTTTATTATTTTGTTTTAGATAATATGCAAGTTTTTAAGGGTCAGTCGGTTATGTGTATGCACAGAATCCATAACCAGAAACTAGGACCGAAAAAGTCGCATCTGATAAGTACTCAAATAAGATATCTGTACCTAAAAAAATAAATAAATACAAACATGAAACAAAGGTATGAAAAAACTTGACAACATAGCACATTTTTAAGCATTTCATGGCAACTAGATAACAAGAAAGAGTTTAGTTCGGAATTTTGCGTTTAAAATCCATTAAGCATAAAAAATATTTAAAAAATTATTACCTACCTTGCACACAATATGAAAAAAAAGGTTCGGCACTCCACCGAAGTCATGTTATATATTTTCTTCAAAAACAAGCATTATGATAGATGATAGCTCAAGTGACCAATACTGCAAAACTTTGGATTTTTATCAGGCTCTTTAATATAATTTATGCCTCTAGAGTAGACAAAGTATTTGCTTTTAGAAAACTAATGTTTTAATTTAATAAGTATTATTAAAACAATTTATTTACAAGAATTTTATTACTGACTGCTCTTTAATATTCATCTATTCTCTTTAATATTTATCTTTTCTCTTTAAAACACAATAATTAGGTAATTCAAATAATTTCAAGACATAACTAGGTATTACCAACTACTAAAAACTAACTTCTTTCATAAGCTAATACTGTTTATAGCTATAACTTGCGGTACTTAAAAAAAACCGTTAGAGACCCCATACGGTAAGGGTCGGATTGGCCGCAAGGCCTTTGTCGAAAGCCAAGTTAAACACACTCTAGGATGCAAGACTTGATCTAAGAACTTTTTGCGTCGCAATGAAAATATGTTCTTGGTTTTAAAAACAGCGCTTGTACATAAAATAATTGTTACACGCACGTTAGATGAGATTAGGTTTGGAGTAGCTTAAGAGCGTTTTGTACGATTTCACATATTAATTGTATTAATTTCACTTTTCCATTGTTAAACTTTTTAGAGCACACCAAGCTTTTGGGCGCGGACAAATTCTTGTCAGTAGAAAGCTACTTGGATTATTTATCGCCACCTTCGAGCATATACTACTAGAGGTAGCCTTGCAACTTAGTCGTGCGAACACTCCACGTGACAGAAAAAGAATAAGAGTGCAACATTTTTCCCTCGCTCTACGTGCTGAGTGGGCATATACTATTCTCCGCCGACTACTCAACAGGAAAATCAAAATTATAATATTTGGTAATGCGAGCTGAAAACAATAGGACAGTTAGCATCTAAATCATTAAATTTTATACATTCTTCATGCTCTTGCGTAAGCTTTAAGTAAGTGCAATCTCTCTTCTGCACAGCAAGAGCATGCAAAATGTTTTAATTTAATGATTTAGGCTCTAACTGTCCTATTGTTTTCAGCTTGTATTACTAAATATTATAATTTTGCCAAACCATATGTCAGATCAAGTCACACAGTGTGCGTAAGAAAAAAAGACGAATAAAAGTACAACTTTTCTCACTTGGTCTTCATGCTGATTAGTCTGCGGAGAATAGTAAATGCCCCGCTCGCCCTCTACTTAGCACGTAGAGCGAGGGGAAAATGTTGCACTCATACTTTTTTCTCTCTTACGTAGAGTGTTGCAGCCTTGCAACGACCAAGTTGCAAGGCTGCCTATAGTAGTATATGCTCGAAAGTTCCGATAGATAATCTATATAAGTAGCTTTCCACTGAAAAAATTTGTCCGCATCTCAGAGTTTGGTGTGCTTTGAAAAGTTTAACAATGAAAAAGGGCAATTAATATGTGAAATCGTACAAAACGCTCTTGAGCTACTCCAAACCTTATCTCATCTAGCGTGCGTGTAAAAACTATTATGTGTATATGCGCTATTTCTAAAACCAAGAGCACCTTTTCATTGCGATACAAAAATTCTTAGATCAAGTTTTACACCCTAAACTGCGTTTAACTTGGATTTCGACATAGGCCTTGCGGCGCATCGGACCTATACGACATCGGGTCTCTAACGGTATCTTTAAGTACCGCATGTTATAGCTTTAAACAGCAATAACCTATAAAAAAAAAGAGGTTAGTTTTTAGTAGTAATACAGATGAATCTTGACCTACCGGATTGTATCAATTAAATGTAGTAGGCATGAATTATATTAGAGAACCTGTAAAAAACCCAAATTTAAAGACATTCTACAGTATTGGTGATTTAAGCTATCTATTGTGCTGCTTGGTTTTGCAGAAAATATATAAAATTACTTTGTTCAAATGTCGAACCAACTTTTTTCATACTCGGTGCAGGGTTATTATATTATTATTATTTTTTAAATATGTTTATTTGATTTTAAATGCAAAATCCCAAACTGAATTATTTTTTGACAAATAGTTAACATTTAAGTTATACCCTGTTGCCAAGAGTATTCATTTTTAACTCTTTGTTAAATTTAACGCATTGTTAAATCCATTGCTAAGTTTAACAACGCGTTCATCACTTGGCCGAAAAAGTTTTAAATATTTCTGTAAACCCTTACAGTAGCAAAATTAGGCTGTTTGAAAAGCAAAATGGTCGCCACCAGTAAACTATTATAGTTATAAATTTAAAAAAAAATGGTTTTTAAGACTTAAGAAATAGTCAACATAAAAAGTTTCATTGATTTTTTAAAAAGATCAAGCAATTAACCTTGAGTCATCTGTCTTTAAAATACGAAAGATGGTAACTTTTTGAAAATTGGTATAGTCTTTGTACAAGTTTTAATAAATCAACGCTCTCCAGATTGTACAAGTACGATATTTGTTATTTGGTATGCACTAATAAGGATGTCATAATACTGTTAGAATTACCATTAGGTTTATCATAATAGCAAAAACAATAGTAAAGGTGGATTTTTGCGAAAATTATTTTCAATTTCAATAAATATCAATTTTATTTGGTATATTTTTTACAGTAAAAGCATCATACTTTGGATATATATATATGTTATACATTATGAACACATTTATTTTTATTCCTTAAAATTCAATTTAATCCTAAAAATGGATATGGCAGTGAAATTTTATAATAGCGCCACGACTGGTTATAAAGACGGCTACAAACAGAATTGAGAAAACATTTCTCAATCTGATTCTAAGAAAACGACGAACATTTACGGATAAAGTTATAAAATCTAGAAAATGTCTTAATTTATTGGTAAGTTGAACCTTTACATTGCTATAGTTCATGCCAGTTATATTTAATTCTTTTTAGCGGGGGTACAGAGAAAATGCGAGTATACAAAACACTATTGGACCTAAAATAGTTAAAACAATCAATATAATCATGTAATTTAAAAAATAATAAAAATTGAAAAAAAAATATAGAAAACTTTCAGACCATTAGTTAATTGCAAAAAAGAGCGACAAAAATATATTACAACCATAGATTTTCATAAATTACAAATTTGTTTATGTCATACTTGTTCATTTTATTGTTTAGTTACCAACTGCATTATAGTGCACTTTATGCCCGTGCGGCCATCCGGTGCAGTTTATGGCTGGTCCGCGCAGGGACCAGAAATGGTGAGAGAGGAAAGTTTTATGGGCTTTTTCCACAGACGCTTAAGGAAGCTGGCTCCCGAAAAGGCGCTACCTTCACTGACATTAAAAAAAGGTTTCTGATTAACCTATTAATAACCTTTATTTCTGAAATAAAAGAATCCCTTATTGAAATATATGCATAAAATAATTTGGTCGAATTAACATGGAACTGGTGATTCTGAAAGGATTCGGTGATAGTTGGATTGTCTGCAGCTAACGTTGTGGATTCAGGCACAGGTTTATGTGAGAAAATTCCAGATCCAGAAGGTATGCCTGCCAGCATCCTTGTAATCTCATTTCTCAAAGATATACTGTCTTCTAAATATCCTTTAGCAACCGACGTACTCTTCCATCCATCATGGCGCTTCAACGTGGCTCCAGCCTTTGCCAGAAGTGTTACCGATGTTCGACGCAGATAGTTACCAATATGGCAGTGGATCGCTCAAACCCAGATATTTTGCAATGATGAACAAGATTTTTCCAAATAAGTTTTTTCCAACTGGCTGTATAGTGCAGCGATCTTGTCTATAACTCAGAAAAAGCCTTTTATCTCAATAACTACGTGGCCGTAAAGACATTTAGTCACTTATTAGCTTTAAACTATTTATTTTGTCTTTGTAAACAATGGTAAAAACGTGTTTTTTTTTATCGGTTTTTATATCTGGTACATTTACCACGAAAACTGATTTTCTATCTTCTACGTAGGTAAATAGCATATTCACAAGTTCTTGTCGTCAACATCCACTAAATACACTAAATATTAATACAATTTTATTCATTTAAAACGTGTCATTCGGCGCCTCATGAATAAATTTTAAAACATCTTTTTTAGACAAAACTTTGCGCCTTTTTGGCTGGTATCCTTTTGACCCTTGCTTTAAATATTCGATTAACTTATGCTAATTAGCGATAGTAATATTCTTATTTACCATTAAAGTCTTCTTTACCATTGGATATTTGGACCATAGGGAACTCGGGGAAAATGTTACAGCCAGATCACCGAAGTATCCAAGCAGCACATCTTTATTAATAAGTTCTACAGAGTTTTCTGCCATTCAGTTTAGCCATTTGTCATATTATTTGTCGTTGACATCTCTCGATTTTTTCGGTAGCAAGTTTTGTGTTGCTTCGTCCGCTTTTTTTGCAGTTTCGTCTGGGGCTCAAAACTTTCCTGCATTTTGACTTTTTAAGATTAACAGCTAGCAAAATTTGATTTCCCTAGCAACGATTATAAACCAACTATTATTAAAAAAATATTGTTAAAATTAAATTCAAGTTTTTGTATTATTTAAAACATTTACTAGTATGACATAAAACACACCTCCTTTATTAATTATTCAGTTAAATTAGACATTTGAAATAACAAAAAACGCCGGAGAGCCAAATTTTGGTGGAGACTTTGGGTTCACCATAAGAAATAAAGTTTTAAAAGTCCCCATGGATCCCATCTGGGCGACAAATTTATTTGGGGTCAAATGTCTAAATATCAGGTGTTTTGGATTTTTCTTAAAAATGGTAAATTTTATCAAAAAATTACTTAAGGCCAAAGTTGTAGTTCTTAAAATAATCTTCAAAAATGATTCCTATGATTTTAAAAATATTTACTCAAATAATAGTCAGTCCCTTACTAAATCTCCTCTACCCGCATGGCCTTGAATAACATCTGACTATTCTATTGTCCGTGTGGTGTGAATATATGATTTATTACAACCGTTTACCATTTAGGTTATTTGTGCTGTTCAATATCCTAAAAAATGTCACAATTTTGCTTTATTCAATTTAATCAATGTAAATGTCGCGAGAGGTGATAAGTTTGTTGATTATTTAAGAGACCTAAAGTCCGTTACAATTTACGTGAATTTCAGAAAATCGTACACCCGAAAAAGTTTAATCGCTGCAGTAAAAAGACAAAATGACGATGAACAGGCCAGTAAATCAAAAGTAAGTCCATCTTATACCAGAGCGCGAGTAAATGAATCCTACTTTTGTTTTAAAAATTGCTGCTTATTTTGTGACGATAAAGCCAATGAAAAGGATAAATTTTCGAAAACAAATTTATAAAGTTTCTTCTATTACATTTAAAGAATTTCTTTTAAAGATAGCTAACGATCGTTCTGATGACGTATCAAAAGCAGTTATTGCACGTATAAATTTTGAATATGATTTAGTCGCGGCTGATGCTAAATACCATGGCAGTCGTTACAAATGTTTCCCGAAACTTAATACTGGTCGTAAAATTAATAAATTATAAAAATACCATTAAAGTTAAAGTATGGTTGTAGAATTATTATTACAGAGGAGCCTGAAAAATTAACATTTAGTTTTTGTCGATAATTATTAAGACATTTGAAATCAAGCCTGGTCTGCTAAAAAATTTAAAAGCAGCGACAGCAATTTTTCGAGAAGATATTTAATCATGTGTGTTTGATAATACTATGCATCCTCCCCGAGTAGAATGTTCGAGAATGTAAATAACGATATTTCCGAATTATTGTCGTACTTGTTGGAACCAGTTATTCTTAAAAACAAGCGTCATAATTTGAATTATTTAAAGTTAGTTTACACAAATATTAGGCTTAGCATAATGACTGCTGTTCGGCCTAGAACCTTCTAATCTAAACTACAACTGGGTCTTTCAGTTCTTTTACATCGGCGGTTTGGTTCGAAACGTCTCATACAAGTTTTCTTGGCTTTTGGTTTATGCGCATCTTACAGTGAAACATTGAACTATAAAGCAGAAGCAATTTTTAGTCATCCACCGCTAAACAAAAACGCGTCGAGTACACTACCTCACAGGTTGAGTGAAAATGTGTGCATATCATATAGAACGTGACTTTTAAAATCGCGATATTTCAGGAATGGTTATTCCCAGAAAAAAAAATCATAAGGACTATTTTTGTAGATAATTTTAGAATATATAACTTTGGCCTTAAATACTTTTTTGAAAAAACTTACCATTTGCAAGAAAAATCTAAAAAACCTGATATTTAGACCTTTGACCCCAAATAACTTTTGTAGCACACATGGAATCGATAAGGACTTTTGATACTTTATTTTTAATGGTGAACCCAAGGACTTCACCAAAATTTGGCTCTCCGGCGTTTTTTGTTTTTGACTACTATGTTTATGGCTAATTTGTCCTGATAATAATGAATGTGTATTGCCCTCGGGATACTTATAAACCGAACGTCGCCCTCATAAACATTAACTTAATACCCTTGGTACATAAATGTCTATTATGTGTGTTTGATAATAATCGCGAAATAAATTGTATGTCAAAAACGAAGAGAGTCATAAAAATCTTTAGGTGTCATCTTTCGTTTCATTAAAAAGTAGCGACACGCAAAAGCAGCAGGTCTTTATCTGTAAAAATCACCAAGGTTTCCTGCAATTAAAACGAAATTGGACACCCTGTATATCAAACAAACATATTTTCCTTTAACTAACTTTACAAACATTTATCTAAAACTCTTGCTAACTCTAACAACGAAATTATTTAAGCAGTGCTGTACTTTTGGATAAAGGATTAAAGAGCAAATTAGCTGGAAATGGTAAATTGGTGTAAGCACTTAAATCAATAGTTAAATGACCGTTGATACGATCGCCCGGACCAATTATCGCGATCGCAATTTTACGGCCCCTAAGAATTACAAAGCTATTATGTAATTATTTATTATTATGGAAACCACTAAATCTGACAAATGCAACTTTGGGAACGATTATTTTTTATTGAAGCTGGAAGGTTTATTGGAGTAAGTGAGCTATAATTTAGTTACACAGCTTTCACAAAAAATCCCAATTTTTTAGATATTAACAGATTTTTTAACAGAAAAACAGCATAATTGCTGTATTTTTTTAAATTAAATTAGGCTAGCAAATTATACAGTTATGCATGATACGTAAGTTGCACCGAAAATTTCTGCAAACTATAAGAAACACAACCCATGTGTGAGAAAAAAAAATTAGTATTATTCAGAATATTCTTCTTGTAACTCAACATATTTATTCATTAGTGACTTACGAAAAAGGTTTTTTTTAACGCAGAAACAGCTTCATTTAGATTGGAAAAACGCTGACAACGGATTTTGTCTATATATTTTGAAAACAACATGGTGAAAGGTCGTGGCTGTAAGGTGAATATTCCAATAATTTTATTTTTGACTGCTCTAAAAATCGATGCAGTGCCGTATGGATCGAACCATTGTCGTAATGCAAAATTGTGTTGCTTCTTGGACTCACTAATCGCACTTTTTTTATCACAGCAAACAGGCCGTAGTGTACCAAAAAGCATTAACTGTCCGTTGATCTTTTAATAAAACTGTTCTGATTGACTTCTTTTTCCAAAAAAATACACAATCATCTTTTTCACAACAATGCGGTACGGTCTAACATTAACTGGATTGGGGTCAGTTGAAAACACCCATTGAGCCCACTGGCGTTTTGATTCAGGCTCAAAGGCATACATCTATGTTTCGATCAGTGATGATGTTATATATATATATATATATATATATATATATATATATATATATATATATATATATATATATATATATATATATATATATATATATATATATACTAACATTTTATGAAAAAGAAAAAAAAATCAAAATTTTACAGGTACTTTCCTCCTTAAAACTATAATATTGTGTACAAAAAGAGCATTTAAAGTTATACTTAATTTAAAAAACTAAATCTGTAAAATAAATATAGAGAAAAGTTCCTTATTTTACTTAAAGAAAAGTCGTTTGCATTATTAATGACCCCATTCTTTCAGGAACTTTTTTTTGCCCAGTGACGACCTGTGAGCGACCCATCGCTTTTTATATAGATATTTTTAAGGCCTATGATTCAAAGAATTGGTTAGTTTTATACCTTTACTAGCAATTCTCAGTTAAGTAACACAAAATGCTTTCCTTATACGGTTCATCTAAAAAGGCCTTAAACTTTCTACTTTGTTTATTCCTTTAGCAATAGAGTGTAACGGCTGCGGTTTCCTTCAAAGGTCTTTTGTTCCAGTCCAAACCTCCAAATATGTATATGTAATATATGTTAATAAAGTTCAGGAATAGTTTACGGTAGGCCTTGCCTTTGTAAACTATTCCAAGATATAAGTAGTAAAATTTTTCCGAATGCGGAGGCCTTGCAAGTGAAAAAAAGAGCAGCTTTATTGGACCCAAGAGAAAATCGATTAACTTATAACGGGGTAACAGCTGTGCTTGGCGTCTTAAAGTTGATATTTATATATTTTTTGTTACATCCAACGATATTTAACAAAAATTAGGAAAATTTTCGTGTTGAAAAATTTAATTTTAAAAAGATTTTATGTTAAAATATTAAATATTTACATAGGTCCTAATGATACTGGGTTCTATAAAGTGACCAAGTGCAAAATGCAAGGTATTGAAAGCAAACTAAGCGACACTCTTTGGCGCCATCGAAAGAAACGAAAACAACGCCGTTATAACCAATCAGAAACATAATCAAATAATCGCTTAGAAGTGCACAGTTTACATTCATGACACAATCCTAACCCCATTTTTAAATATTTATCACAGATAAAATGAATTAGTTCACTGGCTTTAATTTTATTAACGTTTTTTTCGCATTAAAGCTAAGAGAGAGAGAACTATCCTATTTTTTATTAAGAAACTCCTGAAAGTGTCAAATTAAAACTTGCTCTACATCCTTCCGGAAAACGGGATTATAAATAATTCGTAAGACTCGTCTTTGAAGGCTAAAAATGGCAATTTTCCAATACAATCTACCATTGCCGTATTTTATTAGAATCTCTATGCACCATTTTACGCAATGTAATTTTTGAGCTTCGGTTAAATTATGGGGAAATCAACGACAAAAAACTTTTCTAGCTTCAAGATGATGGTGTAAGATCATTTTGATTAAAGTCATTTCAATCCACAAATAATTTGATATGTTACACGATTGCCTTCTTCTATCATTTGTCGAACAGAAGCTACGTTTTCTTCAGTGACAGAAGAAATTGGCCACCCCTAAGGCAATTCCTCGCTCAAAGAAACTCGTTTAAATTTAAATTCGTTGAACCAGTTGTACATACTCCTCGAAATCGAAGCTTCACCACAAAAAGCAGACCGAAGTGTTTTAGTGCACTGCTTTGGGCTTAGACCACCTTTCAAATCATAATAAATCAGTGCAGAATTTTTTGCGTGTAAGATACATTTTAACGCTAACAGACAAATTCTTAAAATTCACGAAAAATTAACAGGTATTGACTTGCAACAGCTTATGTCAAGACTTAAAAAAATGTTGATTTTATTTTTAGCCTATTAGTATATTAGTTTGCAGAGGTTTTCGGTGTCACAACTGCTATAGTGCAGGAAAAAAAAGCATCTTTCGAAAGCGACTAAAAAAAGTAATTTTAGCAAAATCACTTAGGTTTAGTTTAACAGAAAACGCAGTATGCTTTTTTACTTACATCAAGAAAACGGGCACAAAAAATTCGCCAAGTTTCTTGATATTTAACTTGGTCCAATCTTATTATGAAAGACACGTACAGACTTTTCACCAATTAAACTTTAAAAAATATGTTTGTTGTTTAAATACTGTGAGTTTTTTAGAAAACCGCGTTTGTTGGCCTGTTATTCCATATTTATATCCCATTGTAATGTTGGCCTTCAAAGACAATTCCTACAAATAAATAATATTTCCGTTTACAGGGAGGATATGGAGCAACTCTTTATTTGACACTTTTAGGAGTTTCTTAATTAGAAATAGGATAGATCTCTCTTCTCCTAGCTTAAATGCAGAAAAAAAGTTAATAAAGTAAGGCCAGTGAACTAATTCATTTTATCTGAGATAAATACTTTAAAATGGGGTTAGGATTGTCTTTAGGTCCTAAATTTAAACTGTGCACTTCTAAGCGATTATTTCATTATGTTTCTGATTGGTTATGACGGCGTTGATTTCGTTTCTGTCGATGGCGCCCAGGAGTGTCGCTGAATTTTCTCTCATTACCTTGCATTTTGCACTTAGTAAGGTTATAAAACCCAGTGCTATCTAAGGTGTCTTTAGGACGTGTGTAAATATTTAATATTTTAACATAAAATTAAATTTTGAAACACGCAAACTTTCCCAAATTTATGGTAAGTGTCGTTAGTGGTAACAAAAAAAATTAAGATCAACTTTTAGACGCCAACCGCAGCTGTCACACTGTTATAAATTATTTGATTTTCCCTTGGGGTCAATAAAGTTGCTCTATTTTTGTGGTTGCAAGGCCTCCGCATCCGCAAAAGTATTATTGCTTTTATCTTGGGATAGTTAAAAAAGGCTCAAGGCCTACGTAAACTGTCCCTGAACTTTATTTACATATGATTAAAAAATTTGAATGTTTGGACTGGAATAGGACAACTCTGGAGGCAGAAGGTTTTGCAGCCTGTACACTCTATTGCAGGAGGAACGTAGGCAGTTTAGGGAGTCTTTAGATGAACTGTAAAGGTATGCATAAAAGAGGCACTTTGTGTTACTCTATTGAGAATTGCTAGGACAGATATAATACTGACCATTTTCACAAAGCCTATGCCATAAAAGTTTTTATGGGTCGCCTACAGGTCGCCACTGGACAGGAAATAGAAGCTTTCTTAATAGAATATGGTTATTAATAAGGCAAACAACTTTTCTTTAAGTGGAACTTGGGACGCTAATCCCTTATAAAAAACGTTTTTCTCTATATTTTTTTAGACATACAGTTTTTTTAGACTTAGTATTACTTAAAATGTTCTTTAATACAAACGTTCTTTTATAAAAACAAAAATAAATATTTTAAATATTAATAGATTCCTGTAAAAAAGTGGGAATCTAATTTTTCTATTATTACGTTCTTTTTTTTAATTAATTTTTGAATTTTCAAACTTAAAGTTTAACTTAGATACATCTACTGGAACCGGCAGAGTTCAGTTTTCAAACATGTTAAAACCTTTTCTAAAGTTTCAAATTTATTTCCGTAATTTTCCCCATTTTCTTGATATTACTTTTAGGAATGTTTTCCCAATGCAGTTTGTTTTAGTCGTAGTGGCAGGATATGGTACTTTTATGAAAGTATATTGCTCAATTCGATTTTACGCTAAAGTCATTTTTATAAGGACTAAAACTGAATAAACCCTTTTTAAATTAACTAAATAGCGTTGCGATAACTTAACGAGACTGAATTTTAATTAAATGTGTTATGGCCGGTTGCACCAACACTTTTTGCGACAATTAAGTTGTTCTTAAGCATTAACTGCCCCTTAAGTTTCAAATGTTTCTTGCACCAGCTGAAATTGGTCCTTAATGGGCCTTAACTTTAAGTGTAGATTTTCTGTACTTAAGATCCCTTAAGTAATTTGAAGTTGACATTTGACAAATATTTTGTTTATTGTTTATTTATTTTTTGATTGTTTGTGGTTTCAAATAATTAATTTGATAAAATTATGTAAAAACGGTTTTTGAACAATGGTGTTTTGGGATTGTATATTATAAATGCGATGTAAATTAGATTCCAGAAAATGTAGAAACAGTGAATTTTATTACTTATGGCAATTTTGAGGTTTCTTTACCTTTTTTATTCTTTGACATTGTTCTGTTATTTTTAAAAATAACTGTTTTGGCGAGATGGATAATCTTCATTTTTCTAAAGGTTCAAATTAACGAAGCAAACAGTGCTCAGCTTACTTGAGCAAACGAAGATGAGCTTTAGTTTAAACATGACAAGTTTGTATTAGCTTTTAAATTTTAAGTATTTACTTGTAAATTAGAATATTTAATTTGTTAATAAAATAATAAAAGTTTTTTTTTAAATGATGTATTTGTGTTTATATTTCATATTGACAATAATTATTCTCTTTCCATGGCCGTAAAGAAAGGCGCCCTTGATCTTTTTTTTCCATATTGATATTGTTATTAATTTTACAACAAAAAATCACAAACTAACTACTGATTTTGTATTATAATGTCTATAAAATAAAAAAAAAATAAAGTTTCAATTATTTACAAAGATTCAAGTCGGTTTACTTCTATCATTTAAATGACACACAAGCTAGAAAAGGAAAGATCTAATATCAGTTAATTCTGATTATTCGGTTGTAAAGGCCAACAATAAAAAGAAGAACGATGCAACTTGCAGTCTTTTAAGTAGTCTTAGTTAAGGTTGAATAAAAATCTAATGGTGAAAGCGAAAACAATTTAAGTTACCCTTAATTTTAAGAGCTTCTTAATAAAGGTCTACTTAAGATACTTTTGGTGCAACCGGCCATTAATAGATTTGCATAAAAGTTCATTAAAATATTATATCTGCAAGAAATAACATAATTTAGAATACTTCAACGCAGTACTACATACCGTGTAAGTCCACATGGAAAAAAAATCAATAAATCAAAAAGGTATTTTTTGACAAAATGCCTGGACTCGTTTATAAGTATTTTAAGTTGTACTCTTTTTTCTAAAAGAAATATTTATACAGTAGGTAAATATATTTATTCCCTTATTCAGTGACGATTTTATTTTGTATGGTATGTGTTAGTTTAGATACATTAGTTAAAACCAGAGTTCGCCTTTGCACAAATTTCTAGCAATATTTTAAATTTAAGGGAATGATCGATTTATGAAAAACCCCAATTTTATTTATATAATTTACTTATCCAAAAAAATTCTTTAAAAAGTTATGAAACTTAGATTAAGAAAGGGACCCCAAATATGGACCATATAATGACTAATCGTTTGATACAAATTCTAGCTATAGAAAATTAATTTTTTAAAATAAGGTTAGCTTTATTGTTTTAGAAAGGGCTGGAACAAGCATGACCAACATGCGGCCCGCGGGCTTTTGCCATGCGGCCCCTGAGCTAATACAGAATTTCTAAAATAAAAAAGAAAAATGGTTTAAAAAATGTTTTATTTCTAAAAATACATAATTGCGAAGCGACAAAATTAATGCAAAACTTAAGTTTGTTTTTGTAGGGTCAGCTTCTTGATGTCAGGTTCAAATTTTGTAGTGGGGGCCCTCAGTAGGTAATAAAGATGAACGTCTGTAAGGCGGGACCTTACTTTGCTCTTAATGCACTTCATTGGTAAAAATGTTTGCTCACATAAATATGATGACGCAAATATTTAAAAAAAAACTCGTTTTGCCAGTTTTTTGATTTCGGAAAAACTCTCCTCGGCAAGATTATTATAAATGTTGGGCAAGTTTTTTCGGTTTTCTTCGTACAAGTCTTAAAGATAAATAATGATCATTAATTCTATAATTTCCAAATGATTTTTTTTTCGAAATGTAGTTTTATCAATTTGAAAAGGATTTTTAATTAAACGAAACCACTAACCACTCACTTTGCTCTTTAAGTTTTTGAAAACGCGTTCAAAACTCAATTTTAAGTTTTTTTAACAAATTTCAAAATTTTACTATTAGGAATTCTGTAGGATAATTTTATTGCATTTTTTTAAAGCACTTGAAGTGAAGAAATATTTTATTTTTGATTTGTTTCGTAAATGGATTTAATTTCAGCTCAAGAGCAGGCACATCATTTAAAAGTTTAAATATGAATTTGCCTTAAGTGTGTAATTTCAAATTCAAATTATTGCAATAAGACTAGCGATCTTATAACTTGCTGTAACAATGCCTTCTTTTTTTTTTGAATGGCACGAAAACATACTTTTTACACCGCTTGTCTTGTCCTCAAACTTTTTTTTACTAACTGCAACTGAGATTCGCAAGCTTTATCTGTAAATTTATCATACTTTGTTTTGTGTTTTTATTTCATAATGCCTCTGGATATTGAATCCTTTGAAAACAGCTACAGATTCATGACTACTCAGGCAAGTTGGTTTCTCCTTAAATTGTATGAAAAAGTACTTATACTTTTAAAAGTCTTGAAATCAGCGATGTTCTTCTGACACTTTACATTTTTTCTTAATTGTTTCAGATGTTTTTAGAGAAAAAACTCAATACACATTAAAAATTGACTTTATCTTGTAGTTTTTAAACTTTGTAAGTAGCAAACAAACTAACTCGAATGTGCACACGACGCATCTATCTATAGCTGCAGCAAGACGCAACAAACATTACCATAAAAGGTAATGATCGAAAGCCCCGCGTTCCCGTGCCTCCTTCCCCGCGTCCCGCCCGCGCGTTTCCGTACGTTTATGACCATATTTGGTAATGTTAGAAAAACGTTGATTTTGGGGTTTTGTAGACAAATTGTAGATTTTTTTGCCGCTGAACAAGAATCTAAAATCAAAATTGGGTGAACGGCAAAAAATCGAGAAAATACGTAATTTCAGATATAAACGATTTTTTTTAAATATAAAACGTCAATATTTTAAAAACTTTAAAAGATACACAAAACTTTATAAAATATAATTTATTTATCTTTACAAGATCTTCAATTTAGGTGCATTTTTTTTTGAGTTAAAATCAATTAACCGAATTTTAAACAATATCCCTGGGAAAATTCTGAAAATATTTTTTTTTATTATTGGATTTTTTCTGCAAATTTTAATTGATGTGAAATTTAAATAAATAAAATAAATAATTAAAAATTTAAAATAAAATTAAAAAATCATATCAATTAAAAAAAATCTCTATTTTGGACTGAAATTTTTTGTCAAAATTAATTTTTCATATATATCTCCTTTAATATTTTTTTTATTAAAAATGTTTAAATATGTTTTTATATGGACAATTTAGAAAGCTTAATTTTTGTTTTATGAAATTTTTTGTACTTAATTTATATAGTCGTAGTTCAAACCTTCGTGGTAGCAGGTTTCTGTCGGTAAATTTACGGTATCGGTTTTTTGTGTTTTCTCGATTTTTTGCTGTTTGACCCCCAATTTTAAATTCAGATTCGTGCTCAGCAAAAAAAAATACGCCAGAAAATCCTAGTTCGACACCCAGCACACACCAATTTTTTATGTGAACCTGTGCTTCGAAGATCCTTAAAAAAATATTTTCTTCGTGAATAGGTTTTCAAGCTTTTTGCATTAAATTTCTTTGGTGGCTGTCTTGATCTTAAAAACTTTCTTCAGTAGAACAAGTTATAGACAATTATTCATATTTTACAATAACAATATTAAGAAATTTAGCTGAATTAGTTTATACGTTTATAGTAATTATCCACATTAGATTTTTGGTGGGCAGTAAAAATATTAAATAATTAAATTAAACTATTCTAAATATCAAAGTTTAATTAGCAACTTTGTACTTGAACAATGAAGATTTAATGGTCCTACATGCAGCTCCTGGCCATGCGGTATCCTTCCACTCAAGGCAAAACCTCACAGTATATTCAAATTGGGACAATTGCGTTTGGTATTTACTTTGCTATTCAGTTCCTCTTCAGACCCGGTTGCTACACTTGAGGCTTCTGGTGTACCCCGGAGTGTTTTAAGTGTTATTTTAAAACAAACGGATTAACTGACCAGAGAGATATATATCAATTATCCGAATGACAAAGATCAGTTTGTGCTATTCGGTGAAACTAGAAACTCAATTTAATTTAAAGCCGTCTTAAACGTCTAAAACTCAATATTTGTAAATTTAAAATCATCAAACACTGCAAAAGTCTAGGTCCGACAATTAAACTTATACTTTACCGAATATATTTTTTGAATCAAATATAATATGTAAACAAAAGAAGCGCAGATGGGTTACCTAAAAAATTTATGGTCGACGCTAGAAAAAATTTAAAAAATCGAAAAAGAAATGATACATCCTGTATAATGTCAATTCCTCTTGTGTTTATTTTACATGACGGTACTAATATACTACATTTTTACAATAATTTCATAAATAATGCATTTGAAATTTTTTTAAATTTAAAATTCAAAAAATAATTAAAAAATGCTGGTTTACCTTGTATTAATTCAATACAATTATTTATTTATTTACAGCATAAAGGTATACATGCCCCATTTTTTTTCTTTTAAAATTCATAAATAAAAATGCTTAAATTTTTTAAATTAAAATTAAAATAAAGGACCCCGCACATTTCTTATGAAAAGTGGTCCCCAGTGAAAATGGCTAAAATCGTTATTATGTTCTAGCTTTTGTAATCCTGAGAAACAGTCTCAATGGACACGAAGCTCCATTATGCGTATTTTGGCTCCTACGCAGATCCAAAGCTCCACAGATTGATCATTTTTTATGGGAAGTGGCCCGCGGTAAAATGGCTGAAATCGATATATATGTTTTAGCTTTTGTCATCCTGAGAAAAAGTCTCAATGGCACGAAGCTCAATTATGCGCATTTTGGCTCCTACGAAGCTCCAAAGCTCTACAGATCGTTCATTATTTACAAATTGAAAATGTCATATTTCAATGGTCTAATCCATAATATTAAAATAAGGACAAGTTCTTATGTTTTTTCGGTCACTAAATTTAAATCTTAATTCAAAAAGTCAATATTGACAATTGAGAGCTGTCAACCAACTGCCAAACAGTGTTAAGTAATTGAAATTGGTAAAATCAATTCCTTTTTTATGTTTTTCAGGTCGCTGAATTCAAATTTGATGTCGAAACATCGATATTGACTATTGAAAGCTGTCAACTAACTGTCAAACAGCGATTAGCAATTGAAATTGGATGACAAAAACTACAATATATTATCGATTTTAACCATTTTCACCGGGGGCCACTCCCCATAAGAAATTATTAATCTGTAAAGCTTATGAGCTCCGTAGGAGCCAAAATACACATAAGGGAGCTTCGTGACCATTGGGACTTTTTCTCAGGACGAAAAAAGCTACAACATATATCAGTTTCAGCCATTTTAACCAGAAGCTGTTAAGAATTTAAAGGGATTTTAACTTTTCACCAAGCCTATGAATCTAAGTAAGGTGGTATTCTAGTCTAGAAGAAGTTGAAAAAAAAAGTTTTTTTTTAATATTTCGATAGGTTAGATATTTAAAAATATCTCCTTAAATGAATTTTTCAAAAGTTTAAAATATTTTAAAAGTTATTGCTAAAATTGTTGTTTGGCGCACTAAAGCTAGAATCAAAAGTTTTAAGTTTCAAGCTTTAAGTGCTCCAAAAAAAAAGGGGAAGTGTTTAACGTTCGGAGATAAATTCGGTAAATATTTAATTTGAGGTAAAGAAAGGCCAGATATATGTCACCAGAGTAGCTTATTAAAGAAATGTAAGTTATATGTACTGTTCTATTTGTTAGATCACCTAAAAGTTAACTTAAAACTTTAAACGCGTTTTTTTTCAAAACGTTTGTCACAACATCTCAAGTTATAATTGACCGATTTTCTTAAAATTTAACCAAATAATTTTCTTTATATATCTCTTTATAGCAAGAACCATCAAAAAATTAAAATTTTCAATCTAACTGTTTTTAAAAATTTGGACAAGTTTAAAAATAACTGAAAAAACCTACCTTTTTTGGAGAAACCGTTTTGCGAGAATTTTTTTCCAGGTTCCTGTCATAATAATATGGACACGATCTATTTCCCCCTTTACTTCAACAGCGTGTTACATTGTGAGATACGTTTTTATTATTTTTTTTGTGATTTCTTTAAATATAAATAAATAAATGATTAAAAAATGGATATCAAAAATATAAATAGTTTTTTTATCGACCTTTAAAAAGCGCCCGAAATTCGGGCTCCCTGACTAGAATACCCTCTTAATGATACTCCACGTTATAACATATGTTTAAACATGTTCTGCAATTCTGGGTAAGAAAAAATTAAAAAAACATATATTTTTTTAATTTGTTTATTTGGACTAACAAAAGGTACCTTTGTTATTTATAATATTTTATTGATTATACAATGACAGAGGTTAAAAATTTTTTGGTTTTAAAAGTACAATGTAATTTAAGTACACCTGAAATAATATTATAAAATTAGTCCAGTATAATATATTATTAATTTAAATAGTTATTTTACTAACATAAATTGTGTTATTTGTAGCCTTTTTGCCGACAAGGACTTATTGAGACTTTTCATAGTGATAATTTAATCTTCTGACTTTTTGATTAAAAATATTTTGAGTTATATGGTTAACAAGAAACTATGTTAGCTATGCCCCAAATACCTGGTTTCAATTACCACTTAGCACTAGAACAAAGAGCACAAGACGGACTTGAATTGAATATCGTAATTTATGCAGTGTCCTTACCATTTAAGGCACAACCGCACACTAAATCTACTTAGGGACAATTGCATTTGGTATCGATTGCTTTTTAAGCCCCCTTGGAATAAACTGACCACCCTTGAGGCTTCTGTTAAATCAAAAAGTGTCTTTCAAGATATTTGCCAGAAAACGAATTAAGTGTTTTACGAGGTGTTTTAAATAAAATCTGAAGTAAGTTTATAGAAGTGTCTTTATTTTATATATTTTTTTCTTGCATAAACTTTAACTGGTATGGCAGAAAATTGTAACATTCATGGTATGGCAGGGTCGTTTTGGACCCTGTGTTTTATTTTGGCCCGAAAAAAAAAGAAATCACTGTGCAGTGGATAAAAGTTATTAGAGAAATATATTTTTGATATTCTAATTTAAATAAAAACGCTTAGTATAGCAGATTTTGTAACTTTTATTAAGAAAAATTAAACAACCTTACAACAAAAAACATTATAACAGAAACATATATTTAAAGAAAAATCACTTATTTCAAATTCTTTTTGGTATTAAAAACGTATTATTAAAAGGTACCAAAACAATAATGGGTAAAAAATACTGCACAAAAAACGACAGCTATAACTTTCATTCAAAAAATAATATGACAAACATATACTTTTGTAGGCAGTTATCGCACAAAACCTTTGTATGCTTGAGGTTTTTGCAAATAAAGTGATAACACAAATTACACATAACTGATTTCTTTTGAGAATAAGGGTATTGTAACATCTTCCCCTTTTTCGCCCTAAAACAGGTTGTTGAGCTGCCATCGGTACTATTTCGGCATTATAACCTATTTTGCATATAAGACAGCGCAGCTGCCTTGGTAAGCTTTTCTCTTGGACACGACGTTTCAAGTTTTCTTGTATTAGTTGTCTCCCCAACAATGTTAAAAAAATTTTCTATTCATGGTTTGCTTTTCTGTCACATAGTTAAAAATAATATTGGTATTTAAACTAGATACATCCATTAGTCTGAAACATTTTGCTTGTGGCAATTTTCTTGTTCTTCTCCCAACCTTATAATATGCACATTTTATCCAGAGGCTTAACATCACCCTTGTATCATGAAAAGTGTATGATCTCTGGCTTATTTTCTATTACAGTATTGGTATAATGCATTGAAGACATCAATAAAACACCTCTATTTTTGTAAGAGACATACGAAACACGTGTTTATACTGGTGAATACAAAGATAAATGAATTAACAGGCCTGCCTTCGTGAAGAAGAAAAGCAGGGGACAATTCTCTTATTATTGATTTTCTCTTTTCTTGTTAATCTATCATCGAAACACAAGGCCGTGAGAAGATAATAAAAGCGCTTCAAGGACATTGTCGCTCTAAAAATATAGCGACCAGTTCCATCTGTTTCGAACAGCGATTGAAGGTCTTTGTTATTGGATTTGAAGACGCCAGCTAAATACAAAATCCAAAAAGTGCAATTAGCTTCACTTTATCAACATGACTGATAAACTCGCAAGAAAGACATGAAAGATTATAATTGGATGCGATATCTGTAATACGATTATTAGTTTTATTGACTAGCTTTTCTAATATTTGGTCATTAATAAAACATTTCCAAGCTACTATTGGTACAGCAAGTTGCTTCACTAAAGATTCCCTCCTAAACCAGGTAAATGAGAAATTAAATTTATAGCACGTGTGCGATCATGAGCAGAAGCGTTTTTAAACCATTTGTGTCGGTTTTTTCTATAAACATCTATTTATCTATCTATCTATCTATCTATCGTAGCATGGTGAGTTCCTTCACTGGGGCCCTGAGCACTAAGTCCTAAACTCATTATGCTCTACACCAACTACAGGTTCTGTAACCCTGTACTGTCCCTTATGCATGCATTTCTTTTTCACATAAACATAATTTGATTCTCTTTCTACAACCGTTTCTTTACTCCGTTCACTTACATCAGTTTGTACCGCCAAATGTTTTAGTTTTTCATCAGTGCCTTCTTGCTCCGACTCGCTTTCGTGATCATTATGTTCGCCCTCAGCATTAGTAAAGTCACTACCAGTCTCGAATCTCCTATCCAGAATAGCCTATCGCCCTGTGTTACAATGTACAAATTAACATTGGTCTGGGTCCAAATGGATTACGCCATACCAGTTAAAGGATGATGTCTTTGTCTCTTAAATACACCTTTTTCTTCTGTCCCCCAAATACTATTTACAAAAACACCTACTATACCTGCATTTAAAAAACAATAAATATCCAATACACAAGAGGTATATCCTATCTTTCTCACATGAAAGCTCATACGAGCCTGTTGCGCTTGCACTCTCGTCCAGCGCTCTGACTATTATATACTGGTCTGGAAGACCCTATCAACCATCAGAATAGTCTGGCAGGTTAAATATACCTTTTCCAACTTTTAAAAGAATATGTCCTTAAAATTTTAGCCTTTTGGGAGCAGGTTATAAATTGCCATCCCGACGACAACTTTACTATCGTCTGGCACATACTTGTAACCATCAAAATAGGTTGTCAATTTTTTTTCGACTTACATATATGTAAATTACATCATAAAAATTTTAGCTTTGTGGAAGCAGGTTAAAAAATTTTTTTTGACCTTTTCAAAATTGTAAAGGATGATGAAGTAACCGGGGGATGCCTGCCAGAACGGTACTTTGATAATTGACCGATAGTAAAATAATATTTAAAAACTTTCTAGCTTTGTGGGCAATGGGTTAGTCGGATGGTTGTGCTCTCCTACTATTATATAAATGATCTTGATTCAAGTAACCCTTTGGCTTGTGCAAATTATTGTTAGTTCCAAAAATGACAGTTTATGTTATTGTATACATTTAATAACCTTATTTTGCATTTATTTTAAAGGTTTTAATATTGTTAAGTTAGCAACTTTTTCAACCAAAATAAAATATTTAAAATTTTAAATAAATGTCAAATAAATATTTTTTTAAAATACTAATAGTATGCGGTTACGTGCCTTATAAAAAAAACCCATTTTATTTGACTGATAAAAAACAGCATTTACAATACTAACCATTTACCGATTTTCAAATTAATAAAAACACACTTAAAAGACTAATATGCAATTTCACAAACAATGCAATATCTTTTCCACTTAAAGGAAAACAGCAAGATTAATCCACTTCAAGACAATTGTGTTTGGTATCGATCACTTTGCCACTTAGTCTCCCTTGGGATCTATTTGCCAGCCTTGTGGCTCCTGGTATATCCAAAAGCGATTTGCGAACTATAAGGATAAACGAATTAGCTGACCAGAGAAATGTGTACCAGTTAGCTTAAATAAGAGCAGTCCATAATTATACGGTTAACATAAAGTTTAATTTAAGTATTATAATTAAATTCAGTTGACCCATTCTAAAATAGAATGATTGTAAAGGGTGGCACATTTTGGTTGTACTTTTGGGATATTAAAATAACTGTAAGAGCAACTCTGTGTGTGTATTTGGACAAATTTTTAAATCAGGTTTAAATGTGTAAAAGGGATATTTATGGAATTTTTTAAAGAATTTTTTAATAATGGCATTATGCAGGGGTGGATTTACGCAAAGGCTGAGTAGGCTGAAGCTCAGGGCGGCAAATATCATGGGCGGCAAATCTACCATTAATTTAAAAAAAATGTAATTGTAAATTTTAATGATATAATTAATGGTTTTTCAGAAAAAAAAAGGTTCGAAGAAAGATGTGAGTATAGGGTTTTGCCCAACCGCTGTGTTTACACATCGTCATTGTGGTTGGGCCAAGTAGGATCTTTTGGAACATGCGCTAGAGTTGCTGATTATCGGTAACTCTTTTGGCTAGCGTATGGAACGGGATCCGAAGCTAAGATGAACACAAGGCTTAACTCAAGGTGTTAGCATACCGTGCTGATGAGTGAATGACATCCTGTGCCTTAAACAGGTTTCTCCAACGGTGCCTCTGAGATACAGGGCGACCTCTCAGAGTATCTAGCCTTACTGCGGTAATGCGGGGCTCTGCCGTGGTGGACTATTACTTTCCTAGCTCCAAACAGAAAGCGGACAGACCTGATTTCATAGGAAAAAAGTGACAAAAGTGTGCTGACCGAAAGGAATAAATCCGTTTTGAGAGGTGCCAATCAAGGTCACAAGCAGACAAAGGTGCGCCGACCGAAACGGGTGAATCCGTTTCGAAAAGTGCCCCTGAAGTCACCGGTGCCTGTTCCACGGGGAAGGGCTTATCCATCCCGAACAAACAGGTGCTTAGGAAGGGATCCCTAAATCCAAACAGAAGGCGGACAGAACCGCCTTCATAGGGAAAAGGGTTCCCTGGCTTTAAACAGAAAGCGGATGGGACCGTTTTCATAGGATAAGGCCGGAGATGCGGCCTTAGAAAGAACACCTGGTTTCTGTAACAAGGACCTGGTATCTACCCACGTCACTAGACCGGGAGAGGAGGGCATGACGGATCTAATCGTCTGCTCGTCATACTTCCCAGGAGACAGTGACACCAGATCACATCAGAACACATATTGTGCTCGTGTCCGATAGTGACACGAGTAAGAGGAGATGTAACTCTCTCAATCTGGCATCGGATTCATTAGAAGTCTGATTCTATTGGGAGAAATATTAAAAGGTGTGAGCCACAATAAACTGAGCGGTTGCAGTGGAGGGCGAAGTCTACTCACTTTAAACCTACCTACCTACCCACCTAGTATAGCATATAAGGAAGGAATTTTATTAGAAAAATTAAGTAGATGTTTATGTTATCAGAAATTTCTAGCAAGCCTAAGGTCTAATACAGGTTACAAACCAAACGAATGGCTTTAGCCGCAACGTTTTTGAAATAAGATAGCTGCTTTCATTTAATATTTTTAAAATAACAAAAAAGCAGTTTATGTTGTCCTTGCACAGTGCATAATAGTTAGCTACCTTGTAAATGAGGATGCCAAATTAAATGACTTAATCTTAATACAAGAACTACACTTAGTTAAAAAGGTAAGGTTTAAGTGATGCAAGTAATTTAGGGACGGCCGTCAGCAATTTAAAATTACGTCGCATGTAAAATAAGCAAAAACTTTATCGACACAAACCAAAAATTAATTAGATTAGTAATCCTATTTCTGCCCATCGAAGAATTTCTTATTAATGGCGTCAAGAAAATTATTAACTAACATCCGCATTACCAAGAAATTTCCGCAAAGTGGGTACCCAAATTGTTCATCATGCAACAAACACAGCCTGGTCTTGAAGCCTTTACTAACCCTTTCAAGCAATACCACGAAGAAGGTGATGTATTTTTCATATTCATTTCCACTTGCAACAAAATCTGGGTTCATCGTTAAATGCCAAAATCAAAAAGATCAAGCCCAGAGTGGCACCACTTAAAGTCTGGTAAGTTGTGCTTTTAACCCGACTGATACTTGGTAGGGTATCATCAAAGCTTTATATTATTATAACTCAATTGAAAATGAAACCTGTATTTTATTTAAGGGTTTTATTTTGCTGCACGATAACGCCCGATGATGATAATGTGGACGAGTTTATGCATGAGTGGCTTCGCGTCCATCCAAATCTTTATATACAAAATGCAAGCCAAAACAGAAAAAGCATACTAAACAGTCAAATTTCACCAAAAATCACTTTATCACAGGCTTTAAGTAAGCTATCGGGCGATAAGGTATCACTTTTAGCTCTAAAACGCACTGCAGCGTTAAACTGCACTTTAAGGCCTGGTTATGCAATTATGAAATACATTATTTTATTTTATAAATATGGATAAATGTAGGCGCTTGTTTGGCACAGATTTTTATGTTTGGTTTTTAAATTCTGCAGTTTTTGAGTAAAAAATGGATACATGACAGCAATATCAGGTTTGATTAATGAGCAATAACAACCACTGACAACAATACATTCCTATTTTGGCAAACTGGTAATAAAAACATAGGACGAAAAAAAGATATAAATCCAGTAAAAAACCACAATGAATTATTAAACTTATTTGTAATGCGGACATGTGTTTATATTTTTTTTGTCTGAAAATGGCCTAATTTACGACAAAAAGACCAAAAAGGTTCTAATTAAGTAAAGCCCACACAAACCATTAAGGGTTACAGATTTCAACCCTTTCCCAGTATAGCAGGTAATATCACATATCGTTGTAAGAACGCCTTGGAAAACATAAACATCCATCCCAAATGTCATGAGTGTATGTTTATCCTCCATTATGAAAAAAATTAAATAACTTTTATCCTAAAATTTTACGACCCTATAGTTTAAAAGTTAAGAAGCATAGGACATATATGTTTAAAGAAACTCTTTCTATATATTTGTCTAATAAATCCGTTTGTCATATTTCTGACAATATTGAAGAAAAGCCCTATACAAATGTGTAATTCTGAATCTCTTACAACGAGAGCAGTCAAAGTACTCTCAAATAGTACTGCAAGTACAAGTACCAAGTTTATGATTTTTAAAAAGAGTCCTTCAAGTACAAGTTCAAGTACTCGTTAAAATGTACTTGCTTTTCCAAGTAAATTCAAAAAGTACTTGAAGTAGGTACTTAAAGTAAAACAAAGTACTTGAAGTAAACCAAAGTAACTAAAGTTATTAACTGGATATAAAAGTAGTTTTACTTGACCAGCATCTTTTTAATAACAAACAACAACAAATTATTAAACGATTTACCTTACCTGTAAAATCTATTATTGTGATGTATGTATTGGGCTTTTTACCAAAGTTATTTTTTTTGAAATTTTTTGGGTTTGGAGATCCAGTATAATTTTTTAATTCGATCCGAATGCATTTTTTATTTTATATTTTAAAACCTTGTGACCTCCCAAAACTAGTGATAAACGCAATATTTTCTGCAGTTTTACCCTTTTAGTAAATCATCAGTTTTTTTCTTTCTCTAACAACAAACGTATGTTAAACTAATACACGTACCCTAAAGTCATAAACCTTTAGGTATTATAAGTATAAAAAATAATAAGGCTGGTGGAAGAGCTTGAGAAAAAAAGAAAAAAGAAAATAGCTAGAGATATGAATTGTGAAATAAAATTTTAAATACAGGTATCTTTTAGTGGTGTTTATTTAAAGTAGCTATAATATTAACGGCCAAGTGATGATCGCGTTTTTAAATTTAGCAATGGAATTAGCAATTGTTAAAAGTTAACAACGGTTTAGAATGTTTAACAAAACGTCATTGTCAGTGTTATTCAATGATTTTAGTAGACAACCTGTTAAAATCTGACATTTTGGTAAACATTCTAAACCGTTGTTAACTTTTAACAATTGCTAAGTTCATTGCTAAATTTAACAACGCGATCATCACTCGGCCGATAATGTATCAGAGTCAGCAAAGGTCAGGCGATCTTCTTGTTTTAACCTGTTTGCGTAATTATCTAAAGTAAATAAATTAGCGTACTTGATTGATTTCTTTTTACTTTAAGTACTTCTTATTTACTTTAAGTATTTTTTTACTTCACGTACATCGTAATACTACAAGTACTTAGAAAATACTTCATGTATTTTACTTGGTCAAATCAAGTAAAAGTTTAAGTATTTTGATATAAATTAATCAAGTACAAGTAAAAGTACTTCCTAATAAAAAGTATAGAAAAGTACTTAAAGTAACATTTTAATTCAATTACTTCAAGTTTTGACAGCTCTGCTTACAACTATAATTAAAGTTTAAAAACATAAAGGGTC
The DNA here is from genome assembly GCA_019359885.1 of Listronotus oregonensis. Taxonomy (NCBI): domain Eukaryota; kingdom Metazoa; phylum Arthropoda; class Insecta; order Coleoptera; family Curculionidae; genus Listronotus; species Listronotus oregonensis. The sequence goes on from JAHBCN010001925.1 coordinate 98,268, forward strand.
AATACGTGAAAAAAATATAGTTATGTTACAGCCAAATTCCGGCCAGTATTTAAATCCTCCTAGTGTAACTATAAAATTTAATAAATCTTTTACCCTTTTATTTTTTGCTTTAAACTCGTAAAAATTTCCTATAACTATAAATCATAAGACCCAGCAATAAGAGACAAATTGTCAATACTTCCACTTCGACAAAACCCTTAACTACCCCAATTTAAAACGTAAACGTAAAATCGCTTAAAGTTTTCTAGAAAAACTTAAGATAAATGAAGTATGTCGAAGTTCTATAAACAATATTAGAAAACTCTTGAATAGCGGAATGAACTTTTAGAGATAGATAGCAGGTCGTTAACGGTCGTTTTTGGAAAAGTAAAATTCCGATAAGAAGTTTATTTGTAGCAATATCGTTCTAAAGTTGGAAATCTTTCTTTTTTATTGTTTCAACATATATACAATGTAATACATGTACGAAATGGGAAAAGTATTATTTTGGTTGGTTCTGGTTTCTTTTTTTAAATGTTCTCGGATCCCTAAATCACGCAAAAATTAATATCTAGGTGTGTATGTGTGTCGGTAGTAATTTTTTGCCCCTGATAACAAGAAAATGCAAAATCCAAATTAAACCATACTTTAACAAAAATTGACTTTAGCAGGCCATGTGAACCATGTGCAAAAGTTCATGGGTTTTTTAAGTGGTTACATCAAAAGAACACGTTTACCAAATCAAAACATATCAACGTATATTGATGGGTTTAAATAAGGTCCTTATTTCAGGAGAATACGTAAGGTTTTGTGTTTATGACTGTGATTTGATATTTCAAACTACAGTTTAAATTTCATGTTGCCTATGTTACAAGCAGAGCTTGCAAGATGCGTGTTTTCATTGTGCAAAATACAAAAGATATTGGGAATTCTTAGTGTTTAAGGCAGTCCTACGTAAGAGACATTTTGAAATATGTTAGTATACGATAGTATTTTTATTACAACTGTCACAAAAACTATCTTAAAAGGATAGATTATAAAATGGCCCGATTGTGACAAGTATAATTTGAAATATTTTGTTATTTAAAAGTGTTGGGGTGAAGCGATAAACTTGTAACATTTATTTTACATCTATAATATTCAATTATACTTTAGCTGCAAAAACAATTATTGACTTTTTGTAGGTTATATACAGGGTGTTCCAAAAATTTCCCCACCATTTGGGAGTAGACTGTACGACCAAAATTAAGACAAAAATCACTTATGTCAAAATTTTGAAAAATGTCTCTTTATGAAATTAAGGCCATCCTAAATAATGTTATAAAGCAATTTTCGAAAATCAAATTAAATGTTCAAATTTAAATCATTCATTAATTAAACCCATAATAAAACAAAAACATTTAAATTTACAAGGGCAAGTGATTAAAATGCTTACCATTTTATTTAATTCATGCATGTAATAGGCAAATAAAATGGTTTTCTACACGGCTTATGGTTTTGTTTTTAATTTGTGCTTAAGCTTCATAACTGCAAACAATAACATCATCTTTACTGTTGGGTAGGACATGGTAAACCGCATTTTTCAGATAACCCCAAAGTCAAGCCAAAAGTATATTGGGTTGAGATCTGGGAACCAAGGATTGACATTGACATTCGAAATTTACTATTCTGTCTTTATCAAGGATGGCTAGATTTAAATAATTTCAAGTGAAATATTTGACTGGCGAAAATTGCCTGAATTCAATATTCAAAATTGCTATAATTTCATAAAGAGACATTTTTCGAAATTTTGACATAAGTGATTTTTGTTATATTTTTATTCGTAGAGTCTATCCCTGAATGGTGAGGATTTTTTTGGGGACACCCTATAGATTTTTGACTTTTTCTGATGTTTTGGAAAAAATTGAATTTGACCTTTTATTGCATTTTTATTAAAAAAAAATAAATAACTTGGTGGAAGTAGGAAGTTGACCAGTTGGTCCACAATAATATATTATTTTGTTAATCGGTCGTAGACAACAAGTGGAAACCGACAAGACGTCTATTATTAATACGTAATGTTTAAACCGGTGTCTTTATTTAGTTTATTTTATGCATGTAATTAGTTAATTAAAAAGCAATTTTGATGTTAAATTACATGAGAGTCTGCAACAAAAAATGGCAATAAAAAATAAACTTACCGGTAGCCATGACGGAATAAGTAGAGTTTAACAAAACTTTAAAGTACATAAATATATTCAGAAAGTTATTTTTTAGGACAATTTAAAATCTCATTATAGCCAGTCGTCGTGCAGCGTCGCCAGAATACAATGAAAAATGTACAAAACTGCACTTTCATCTTCTGCCAAACTTTGGCAACCGCGTCAGTTTTTCATGTTTTTCAGACGATGTCTAAGTGATTAGAATAATCCGCGAAGTGTAAAAGCCTTTTTCACGCCATTATGTAAGTGATGCCGTCAAAAGAAAGCGGTGAAGAATAATGCTCCCTTAGATGTTATAATCGTCGGGGTCATCATTGCCGTATCAATTTATTTTTACTTTTTTGGATGGGGATGTAATAAAAAAAATATTTGAAGAAGTAAATATTAAAATGAAAAATATTTTGGCATAGATACCATAGCAAAGTACCCAACAAAAGCTAACGACTAGAAATCCTGGTCATTTTAGTAGACAAGCTTAATGTTATATAATCGGATCAAACAGTATCTGGAATTTTTCAATAAAAAAAAACGTTTAATTATTGTTTGATATTTACTTCAACGCTTCCTCCACTTTCTAAACACTTTTTATACGCCAATTTAGAAATCGCCTTTAGCTTCTTTTGTGAATTCTTCTGTTTTTTGCCTTAATCGTCCCAAACTTGCTGTGAAATAGTAACTTGAGTGACGGAAATAGGAAAAAGTCACAAGAAGTTATGTCAGGTAAATACGGAGCTTGCTGAACGGTATGGACGTTGTTTTTATTCAAATAATCGCGTACAGGGTAAGATATGTTAGTTTCCATGTTACCCACATCTCGTCACTGGTAATAATGTCCACGAAAACATTTTGGCCCAAAGAAATCATATCTTTAGGATCATAAATACAATATTGTTTTGCAGCAAATTCAGTACTCTCGGCACAAGCCGCGCTTCAACTCGTCTCACGCTCAAAACATCGTGCGTAATACTCTGCAATGATCCGAACGGGACACCAAATCGGCTGCTATCAACGATCTACGAGACAGTTGTCTTAACTTTTTCGATGTCTTGTCAAAGATATTGGTGAATGGATGACCGAAACGAGGCAAATTACTAATCAAAGTACGGTCCGTTTTAAAGTTTTTGGACCACTAGTACGCTTGTGTTTTCAATATTGTCCCTATAGGTTTCCGGTCACATAATGATATTTTAGTAGAAACATAAAATTTCAGGCAAACTCTTTGCTTAACCAAGACATTGCGAAATTCGCAAAACACAACAAATACTAACTTTTTACAAAGCTATCACGCCTAAGCTGAGAGATGGTGCTCAAAAAGATATTTAAGCCCCAGATTATTAAAATAACAATATATAATAAAAGGATTATGACAATATCTTAACCAAGGTTTGTTTAAATGGAAAATTCTTGGTACTTTTTGATTAAAGGTAATAAGTAAGAATGGGTGTGGCATAAGCGAAATATTTGAAATAACATATCTGATATATTAAATACTATGACCGGCACAAGATGTGAGTTGTAGAAGTATGGTAGAGGAGTTCATTGGGGTACACGATACAGTTTCTTATTTAAAAATTTAATTAGCAAGGTAATCAAGTTCTCTAAAGAACTATGTATTTGGTTATTTTTTTAACCAGAAAACTATCTTAAGAGAACAATTTCAAATGTCACAAACGCGGTGTTGTCATGCCGTGGGAAATTTAGAAAAATGGCAATATTATTGTTATTTAAATTTTATAGTGGCTTATGACTTTTTGGTGTAGTATGGGAAAGTAAGATCACAAGGTATTTATCACTTTACTGCTACCTTATAGGTTATGCTGGACCTACTGCCGCTTTATTTGTATGTTGTATGAACAAGCTTTACTTAGTGCCTAAGGAGAAATACAAACACACAAATAAGAATTGAAAAATACAACCGTTTACCACATAATATTTAAAAAACTTACAATGAGGTTTGTCATGTCCCTAAGTAAATATTCTACGCTTTTTTCAGCGCAGATTAATGCAATCGATTTGAGGCTTGCGTGTAAATGCTGATAAGTCAACTGGTTGATAGCAAAAATGTTATTCTGATGTGAATGCCTGAATACATGGAAATGGTAGGCAACAAAATTACCAACCAATGAACTGATACTTCAGGTCAAAGGTTCGCAGAAAGATTTATTGTATTTTAAATCAAGTGAACCCGCCAACGTTTCAAAAAAGCTAGCTTAGGATAGTCACTAATTTCCTGATAGGAAATGGCCTCCTAAGGTATCACTTTAAAAATATCGTGACGGTAAAAACTAACAATGAATGTTGTGGTTAGTTGTGGTTAGTTAATGTCGTTAATGTTATAATAACAACTAAATTTTTTATTACATATTTTTTTCTCCTATCAGATATGATTATATTGGTATCACAAAATAGTAATTTACGTTACAAGGCCGGAAAATGGTCTATTAAAGTACAAGTCTAGATGTTTACGGACAAGGCGACGGAGGAGCCGAGTCCGGATTTCTAGACGAGTACTTTAATGACATTTGACGACCGTGTATCGTACAACGTTTTATTTCATACTGTTCTATCCTTTTTTAATAAGTAAATTGAAGTGTGAATATTCGAATAATATAAAGGTGTCGGTATTGTCAAAATAAGCCAATGGTAGTAAAGCAGAAGATGTACCTGTCCCTGTAAATATTTCAAATAATTTAAACTACAGTATTTCCGTTAACGTTTATAAGTAATTTTATTGTAATTTGCATAATAAAAATTGTTTAGAATTATTATTCCTCTGTTAATAAAAATAGTAAATTTCAGTTTCAGTCCGGTCAAGTTACTTTACCGACCTAGTGATGTAATGTATCATTTTCCGGACTCAAACTGACAACGTTATGTAGTATATTAAGATACAGTATGAAATAAAATGTTTTTACCGCCTCCTTTCCTGTTATTTAAGGGTAAATAAATATGTATTATTTTCTTAAACAGTAATGGTATAAAGGAATATTGTAAATTGATATACTATTATTTTATAATTTAAATATTTAATAACGTATTTTTATAGCAAAAAAAAATATCCTACACTCCAGTCCCTACTCCTTTTGCCATTATAGATCCATCCGTGTATTAAATTAGTAGGCTAGGTCTCAGTAGTGGTATATTAGGTTTAAGTAATGGTTAGGGAAGTTAAAATTAATGAAGACTTAATAATAATAACTATATTTTATGAAATGTTTGAAAATTATTTGT
>JAHBCN010001926.1:0-103547 GCA_019359885.1 Listronotus oregonensis
CTTTCGAAGCATTCAGTAATTGACAGAGACAGTTAAACCGTTGCATTGTTGTTACCATATAAACGTTTGTGAACCTGATTTCTAAAAAAAGGTGTAAAACAAGGCCCCTTGTTTATATACGAGGTATTACGAAACGAAACAATATATTTACCCAGTCTGATTATTAATGATCCTTCACTAATTAATTGTCTTTGTCTCTGCCTCTTCACCTCCCACTTCTACATGTACATACGCTTCCGAAACGAAAATAATTAGAAGAACGCGAAATAATATCTCTAGAAAAACAATCATGTACGACTTTAAAGTTTTGTAGTTTATCAATTAGCGAAACGTTTTTGATTTCTTCAATGGCTGTATTTTTAAATATAACGTTCATATAATGCCCTTTAAATCCAAAAAATATATGACTTTTCTGAAAGTCATCACATACAATATTAAAAAACCTTCTTTTTTTAAATAAACTGCACCAGGTTATAGCCGAAACAAATTTTATATGGTATAATGCATAATAAACTATGTTTAACAACAATGTTGCATCAGATATATATTTTTTTGTTTTAATTTGTTAGGTCATGCAAGCGTATTGCTATAAATACTATACCATTATCTTGCCCATGTAGAGAAAAAAGGTCAAACATTTTTTTATTGTTATTTTTTTTTTTAATTTATAGTAATAAGATATATAGGTATAGCACAAGTGCGTAAGGACAATGGCACAAATTACAGGTTATTAATAGCTTTTTAACAAAGAAGGGCAAAAAAGGGCTATTAATGATAAAGGGTTTTATTTAACGCGAGAAAGAAGAAGAAAGGTTGAGATCATTAATCCCAATTAATGTCCGAGTTAGTTACAATATCTTTTCGACGATCATTGTGTTATTAAATTGTGGTAATAATTTTTCTTGTTTTTTTTTGGGGTGTATTTTGGTTTTAGGCAATTCTTGACAGATGTTTTAACGGGTTATTCGAATGACATGGTTATAAATAGACTCCATGTTTGTTTTTATATTTTGCACCATACTACACATCATCATTTACAAAAAAAAAATTTTTCATAAAAAAATATATATATATATATATATATATATATATATATATATATATATATATATATATATATATATATATATATATATATATATATATATATATATATATATATATATATATATATATATATATATATATATATATATATATATATATATTAAAAAATAAAAAAAATTATTTTAAATTTTTTTTTTTTTTTTTTTTTGTTTTTTTTAATTTTTTTTTTTTTTAAAATTTTTTTAAAAATGACATAGCGATACAAATTTGGGATCGGGGGGTTTTCTAAGGCGAGAAAATTAAATTTGTCCATGCTTTTGATGTTGCTACTAGAGAGCGCCAGATACGGCGTACATCACTTGTTTTAGATGTCATAACTTTTGTTATGCTGGAATATTGGCCTGTTTATTAAAAAATAAGTTACTGTAAATCCCTTTGCATCAAAAATGTATACTTTATTTAAGTATGTAGGAGCCACTGTTTTCGAGATAAATGCACTTTAAAGGACCCCGCAATTTTCTTATGAAAAATGAGTTTTGACCAATTATTTTCAAACTTTGCATAGTGATAGTTCTTAACACGCTGATTAAAAGTCTTCCAGGGCACAAAAGCCGAAAACGCCTCCAACGCCCCTAAAATCACTCTCAAAGGTCACTAGGGACTTGGGGACCTTTGAGGGTAATTTTGGGGGGTTTTTGGGTTTTGTGCCCGAAAAGACTTTTAATCAGCGTGTTAAGAACTATCACTATGCAAAGTTTAAAAACAATTGGCCAAAATTTTTTCCCCAGAAAAAAATTGCGGAATCCAAAGTGCGTTTATCTCGAGAACAGTTTTTAAATAAGTATAAATTTTGATGCAGATAAAAATTTTTATAACTTATTTTTTAAACAGGTCAATAAATTTAAATTTAAAAAAGTTATGACATCTAAAACAAGTGGATGGCCCCTGGGGGCGCCCCCTAGTAGCACAAAAACATGGAAAAAATTTGTTAAAAACCCCGGGTTAAAATTTGTTATGTCATTTAGTTAAAAATTTTAAAAAAAAAACAAAGCAAAATTAAAGTTTCCCCCTTTTTGTTATTATCAACTTTCGTATAAGGAAGTTTACGTAAATTCATTATTTCGACCTAAAATCTGTTTCTTGTGTCCCTTCTTTGGGAACCCCTTTTTTTTTTTTTTTTTTTTTTTTTATATATATATATATATATATATATATATATATATATATATATATATATATATATATATATATATATATATATATATATATATATATATATATATATATATATATATATATATATATATATATATATATATATATAAAAAAAAAAAGCGTGTCCCCCCAGTTCTTGGGAAAATTTTTTACTGGCAGTCGAAACAAAATCATTTTGATGTAGAAAAGTTCTGCTCCTTTAAAAACTAAAAATCCCTACGCAAAAAGTTTAAAAATACCAGCAGTATACAGAGTAGCGACAAAAACATAAAATTTATCCAAGACTAAAGTACCCTTATTTTTCAATATTCAAAGAAATGTTATTTAAAGGAATTATTTAGAATTAATTTTTATATCTAATTACGAAATCACACCCCCACAAAAAAAAGGGGATTTTTTTTACATTAAAAATTTTTGTCAAAAATTAACAAAAATTATCGGACCTGAAGGTAACTATCCAATAATAACTGACATAAACACTGACATTATTTCTAGTCAGAAGTACAGTTATAAATTCAGTTTATCCATTTATCATTTTGATTTATTATGCCTCCAAAACAAACCCCGGGAAAAGAAGATTGAAATTGTTTTAATTTGGGTGACAACTCAAAACCTTTAGAGAAGCCGCTGGATTTTCAATGAAAGGCATCCTGAAATATCTGTATCTCATCAAACTGTTGGCACATAATGGCAAAATTTAAAGGTAGTGGGAAAAAAGATTCAAAAAAAAATCAAGTTCAGGTCGAAGATGATGAAGATTTTGACTTCAAATTATCCAAGCCGTTGTTGAAAATCCCAAGATTTCCTTGGGAAAAATGGAAAAAGTACTTCCTGGAAATGAAAGACGCTCAGTCTGTAAATCTACTCTGGAAGAGTTCTTAAAGCAAATCATTTTCATCCCTATAAACCCCCCTTTGCCCACACATTGCATCCTGGAGACTTTGATTTTCGGTTTGATTTTTCAGCTTGGTATCAAGGTATGCGAAGGACGACCCGTATCTTTATAGAAAAATATTTTTTCTGACGAAGCTTTTTTACGTCAAATGGAGTTGTTAGCTCCCAGAACTATCGATGGTGGAGTACAGCTAACCCGCGGTTTGTTATCCAGTGTCGGGATCAGTTTATCTTTTAAGGCAAATGTGTGGTGCGGAATTTTAGATAATCAACTGATAGGCCCATTTTTCTTCCGGGGTAATATAACGTCGGATGTTTACCTTCTTTTTTTGGGAAATCAGTTGTCTGACTTTATTAATGGCCTTCCACGTGACATTAGAAATACTTTGTGGTATCAGCATGATGGTGCGCCATGCCATAGTTCTCGAGCTGTTAACGAGTTTCTTCGGAAATGTTCCAGGGGCGTTGGATAGGAAGATTTTCAGAAATTCATTGGCCGGCGAGGTCACCCGACCTGAACCCACTGGATTACTTCCTTTGGTGATATTTAAAGGAAAAAGTGTATTCTCACCGACCATTTCAAAATATCGATAGCTTAGAAAGGATAATAACCCAGTGTGCTCAGAAATCCCTCAAGTTGTTTTAGAAAAGTTGTTTCAAAATTCTCCAAGTTAACAGAAAAATGCATGGAAAAAAGAAGGTGGCTATATTAAAATTTGAATTATACTAATTTTCTTTTGTTATAAGTGATACATTAATTTGTTTTATTTTAAAGCTTTTACTTTTTATTCCGTTCTGATTTACTGAAATAAAAAATATATATTTTTCGTAGGTGGCTGTGATTTCGTAATTAGATATAAAAATTAATTCTAAATAATTCCTTTAAATAACTTTTCTTTGAATATTGCAAAATAAAGGCTTTAGTCTTGGATAAATTTTACGTTTTTGTCGCTACTCTGTATACTGCTGGTATTTTTAAATTTTTTTGCGTAGGAAATTTTTAGTTTTAAATAAGCAGAATTTTCTACATCAAAATGATTTTTGTTTGGGCTGTAAATAAAAAATTTCCCATATAAGAACTGCGTGGGACACTATTTTTTTATATATATATATATATATATATATATATATATATATATATATATATATATATATATATATATATATATATATATATATATATATATATATATATATATATATATATACCTCGAACCATCAACAAAAAACTCACTAAAAATAACATTTAATATAAAAAGTTTTACCTTATAAAAATAAAGTTAAGGTGATTTTTTTTAACGTACACAGCGTATACAATGCCAACTGGAAATGCATGTATGGTTTAAGAAATCAAAAAAGGAAAATTGGGAAGTGCTTTTTTTTAATAAAACTAAAATACAATACTTGTATGCTTAATTATTACTAACTATAATTATATTATAATGTATTTTTATTTGCTGGAAGATAAACAAAAAAATATTTTTAATAAAAACTCTTGTTAAGATAAAATACTTCAAAAATAGAAATGCGGAATGTTGAATAATTTTCTGTGTAGGCCATTGACTATCACTGAAAATAAGAAACACATTCGTAAGAGCAATTTTATGACTGATTATGATTCTTGGGTGCCTCACTATAAAAAAAAATAATTAGAAAGTGCTAATAAATTCAGTATTGCATTTTTTAGAACGGGGTCAATTTGTAATCATTTTAAAATTTCCAAATTACCTTCAAACTACGCACATTAAGCAAAAATATACGGACAGCTTTTTTATAATGAAAAAAAATCTATCGAAATGAGGCTTTCTAAAATTAAAAAATCCTTTTTATTGCAAAATAAATACAAAAACATTTTAAAAAATCAAAAAAATCGCTTTTTCTTTTTTTTATTTTTGTCTACAAATCTTTTATGGGTATAGGCATTGCATTAAAGAAAAAACCTAACCTTAAAAATGAGCTTAGCTAAAAGGATTTTTCATAAAATTTGACAGAGATATAATTTTTTGAATTTTAAATTTTATCAATTTTTGCCGATTTGCATTTTAAATAAAAAGTTTTTTTTTCAATATGGTTATTTTAATAATAAAACATATCTATTAATAATTATTTTTAAGTTCGGCAATGGAAAGGATTTTAATTCACTTGAACGGGGTTAGAAGCCTACGAAAAATGGCCTAATGTTTATTCCTACTAGCTACCCAGATCGCTTATAAATGTTCAAAAGACTGCCAAGCAAATTGTGGTGGTTTGGTCTGTTTGTAACGCGGTACTGGCTCTGTTCAGGATGGCTTGGATCCCTCTGGTCTTGGTGTGGTATGACAGCTTTGTAGATGTTGGATATCGTTTACTTTCTCGGTACTTGACGAGGTAAGTTAGACTGCACAGCGGGCTGTAACTTTTGGTTCTCAGTCTTCCGTAGATTTGGGTGGTTTTTGAAGCTCTCCTCCCCATATAGGTATACAATGTTAGTTCGTAAAGTTTCACGGATAGATGAATGTTACATATTTTTAGTCCGGGAGTATATCCATTTGTCATTTGTATTCCTTACGGAATTTGGCAGACGTTTCGCCAAGGTCTCACTTGTCATTTTCAATACTATTTAACGGGTGTCAGGCGATTTTTTTATACGGTTCTGTGACCGAAGGTGGTAACGCATGGCAGGTCTCTATATATTCTGTGTTCAAGATGGGTGCATCCATTCGTGTCGCGTCATCCCTGGTTGCTGGTGGTGGAGTTGCAGGTTTCATCTTTGGGAGAAGGGTTTTCCAAGTCGTTGCCAGGTGTAAGACGTCGTCTCTTTTATTAAGTCCTTCAACTTTTGGATTTCCATGGTTTTACGGATTAGCCTTCTCTTAAAATGGTTTATATTGGCCACCTCTGTCTGCAGCTGTCAAAATCCATTTTTTGTCCTGTCTCTAGTTGGTGATAAAACAGGGCAGATATCGTTGGTTGGAGAATTTTCAATTTTACCCTGTATCACTAAAACTAAGGGAACCATAAACTTTTGTTTAACATATCTTTTGTTTTGCAAAAAAAATAGCACGGTAAAGCGCAAACAGCAAAATTCAATCTTTGCTAATAAGGGAGATACCCTGCAAAGTTAAAAAACTAAAGTAAGGTATAGGTAATTTCTCATACAAGTATATCAGCATATTGCAAGTACCTCTTCTACGTTAGCAAATAAAGGTGGGCGTTTACTGGTTAGCAATGGACGGACGGTTCGCATCGCACGTTCCCACGCAGTTTTAAATAACGCTGCGTTTACCGATCGTCATCGGACGGATAGCACGCAGTCCTATTAATAGGTGCGTACCATGATACTATTACTCGAGAAGATAAACCCACGCGATGAGATAGCCTATCTCTCGCAGACTCACTCCATGACAATTTCCACAGAAACGCGAGTTTTAATATGCTTCGTTTTTAGATGTTAGATGGATTAAGCGCATGATTTATTTATTTAAACGTCATAAGTAATGCCAAAATACAATAACGTAAAAAGGCTTTAAAACACTGCTTTCCCAACCGACAAGCAGAATTGTTGTCATCGAGTGACGTCATGCGCAACGTCGTACGAAATTAAATCGCCAAGTGGTTTTATCTTCTAGTAATAGTATCATGGGTGCGTACAGACTTAACGAGCCGAGACCGCGACGCACCGCGAGCCGAGCGCGCGTCGTGTGGACGTGTCCCACATTAAGGATACTCGAGGCGCGGTGTGGACTGAGTTTTTGTGCATCGCGCCACGGAGCAACGAGCGGGAGCCGATGAAGTTTATTTTTATATACCACGTTTACCAACTGCTAAATGCTTTACCTGTCTTGAGCTGAAACTGGCTTCCTTAAAAGTGTTACCTTTTTAAAAATGTTATTTCCTATTTTCATCAAAATTGTTCCAAAGTCAGTTGGGGTTATCCGGGTAAAGATGTTATACTGCCCACTAACGTGCTTAAAGCTTTAGTCTCGCAGCAGTGCCTGACCGGATCTTTTTTTATAGAGTTCAGTACTCCACCATCTACGTTTTTTGTTTTTTTTAAGGACGCTGCAATTATCAGCGCGCCACTACTTAAAATTACACAGGCTGCGGCTTTTTGGACTTCCGTAATATAAGACATGTTCTCTTGCTGTCGGACAAATCACAAATAAATATGGCTCAGCGTGCGCTCGTCGCAATTTATGGATCGCAGTAAAGCGCGCGAGTCGCTCGCGAGTATCTCGCGGGAAGTTCGTGGCTCGAGACGCGTCGCGCGTTTGACTCGCGGCACGTCGCGGTCTCGGCTCGTCAAGTCTGTACGCACCTTTAGACTCTTTATATCCGATCCGTGGGATGCCTACCGTACGTCCAATGCCGACCAGTCGACGCCCACCTTAACAACCTATTATGGCGGTGCCGATGCTTCCATTTATTGCATTTTATGTTGCACTTGATAACATGGTCTCGTCTTTTAAAGGGGGAAATTAATAAGACAATAACCGTAAAACCCATCACGACTTCAAAAAAATCGATTTTTTTTTTCATTGTCTTATTAATTTCTACAACATCTCTAGAATATTGTCCTAAATTTTCAAGTGGTAATAGCTCAGTGCGCCGCTGGTATATCGGTGCAGTTGCTCGTCTGTTGTACTTCAGTTGTGATTACTTGTAAATGTGGAATTACGAGGTTTTTTGAGGTTAAGGTCCTTTGTAAATTTTACTTAAAAATGCCGAAAGATTCTAGAACTCAGTTAGCGGACGGTACTTGAAGAATTTTTCCAGTTTTATTGTCACTCAAAACTTTAAACGCGTTTTTCTCGAAACTGTGTTTTCGAAGTCGGTTGTCAAGATTTCTTGAGAATTACTTAACCGATTTTGATGAAATTTTACATAAGTCTTCGAAATACAATTCATAAGAACTTGGACGAAGGATTTTTTTCAATTACACCTATTTAAAAAAAATGTAGAGCAAATTTCACCGAAATTGGCATTTTTTTGTAAAACGGTTTATCAAAAATCCAATTTTCACTTTTTTTTTTCTTTGTCCAAGTTGTAGTTTATGGTCTTAACTAAAACACGAATTTTTTCTCTTCATATGATCCTGTCATGAGTTCTAATGTCAACGCGGACGCACGTTTTTACCGAAGAGTCACCAGAAATGTTTAAGACAATAAAAAGTTTGAATAAAATATTTTACATTTAAAATGGAAAAAAAATGTTAAAAATAGGCCGTTTTTTCCCGATTTAACCCATGTAACCCCTGAAGCATTGGTTGCTTAAATGTATAGTATGTCTCAAAGTATATCGCTATGGCTTTTGACGGAAATACCCCAATAAACCTTTAACGATTTTATTACCTATTGTTATTGGGTAAACCCATTATTTCATAATGGCAGGGGTGTGCCTTTCGAAAAAGTTGTTTTACGAGAATATAACTATGTCGCGTCGAAATCATTTGTCATTAGATGCAAAACAGATTGTGAAAAATGTGTATAAAACTTTAATCAGTAGAGGATTAATTAAACAAGAAGCTTTAAAAAAAACTGTCTACTTACAAAAACTCCAATATCATCGATAATGGATATTATTATTAGTGAAGAATTGAACAAAAGAAAAAAACGTAGTGATTTTCAATCTCACCGTATAGACAAGAGTGATCAGGACCTAATAAGAAGGAAAATATATTGTCTTTATAAAAGCGGAGTTTTTCCTACCTTGGATAAACTAAAAAAGAAGCTAAACGAAGACAAGGCCAATATAAATATTAGCCGTGCCACCTTCCATAGAGTTGTTTGTAAATGGGATTTAAATACCGCAAAATAGACAAAAGACAAGTAGTAATGGAATCGCACAGATTACGCACTTGGAGATTTAATTACCTTCAAGAAATTAAAAGATATAGGTTAGAAAACAGATCCATAATTCACCTTGATGAAACATGGTTCGATACACACGACACAGTATTCAAATCAAATCAAATCAAATCAAATTTATTGGTAACAATATACACAAGGCATTTTTACACGTCAACAGATATATAAAAAAAAAGAAAAAAAATCCTATTCAATTACAGTTAAAAAAAAACTGAAATACAATAATAAAAGTTTAAGTAGTGTATAAGAACAAACACGTATCCTAAAATAATTTTAAAATTTGAATTTGCCGTTTAAAATTCATTATTAAATGTCATTTAACATTTAAGACATTCAATACAATAAAAAAATATAAAGTAAAATAAAACAATCTAGTACCGGAACAAAGCTGCTGGTGAGAAACTCTTCAATGGAGTAAAAGCGTGTTTCAGTAGGTATCCCTTTATAGTCTTTTTGAATGCAGGTTCACTAAGCTTCTGATGTTAATAGGAAGCGCGTTAAAGAAGGGTAATGCCGTAGTAATTTGTGGCTCCTGGACCTTGCAAGTCTATGATATTCATGCACCATGTTTTGGTTATTTCGAGTGTTATAATTATGCACTTGATGGTGCCCTTGCAAGAGATGACAATTTTGTTTTATAAAAACAAGGCACTGCAAGATAAAAAGGCAAGGGAGTGTAAGTATTCCCAATGAAGTAAAGTGATTTCTACAGTCATCTCGGTAACCAATATCCGAAATAACTCGGATGCATCTTCTTTGTAAGGAAAATGCCTTCTTAGCATGTGCAGAATGCCCCCAGCATAATAGAGCATAGGAGAGCCTAGACCCGAAACTTGCATGGTATGCACATAGTAAGGTGTCTAACGAACACAACTGGATAGTGTTCTTATCAGATAAATAGACTTTGATAATTTCCTACATAGGTTGTTTTAAGTGGGCCTCCCATGTCAGTCCCGCGTCCAGTGTAACTCCGAGAAAAATTTACTTCATTACAAGTGTCAACTGGTAGTTGATTTGGGCCCTGTCTTAGGGGAAAATTTATGTTTTGTGTTTTAGTTAAATTAAGGCAAAGTTTATTGGCTAGAAACCAATGTTCAATGTTTTGTTGTGTATCCATAATACTAGAATCCTGAAGTTTAGAGCGGTGATAGCTTTTTAAGGTGGTAGTGTCATCAGCAAATAGAATAAGTTCAATAAACTCCTGAAAATTTGGTAGATCATTCAGGAATATCAGAAATAGAAAGGATGGGTTGATTCCAGTCGAAACTGTCAGACGAAAGCACCTTCAAATAAAGGAAAACGCATTACCATAATACACGCTGGTTCAAAAGAGGGATTTGTCCCAAACTGCTTGCTGTTGTCTGCAAAGAATACTAAGGATTTTAGCTTGGATTATCATGAGGATACAAGTGCAGAACTTTTTAAAAACTGGTTACAAAACTATCTTTTAAAAAATAATCCAAACAACAGTGTTATTGTCATGGATATGAAAAGTTTGCATATATTTAATTTCTTAATGTAATTTTAAGATTATACCTACCTAAATAAACAATAAATTATAAATCTTTATATTATTGTCCGTTCCTAATGTTGTGTCCTTTAATACCTACTGATCCGCAGTTTTCTTGTTGTCGGCAGGTATAATCCATAAATGAAGGCAAAAGCTAACACGGTATACTTTGAGACAAACTATACAACCAGCTACACAAAGCACCAGCTTCATCAAGTTCAAAAACTAAAATCCAGAAATATTTGTTGGAAAATGATATTTATTTTCAATGCAGTTACAAAAAAGCGCAACTCTTGGAAGTGCTAAATTTATATGCAATTAAAAAACAATATGTATGTGATAATTTGGCTGAACAGGCTGGACATACTATCTTACATCTTCCTCCATATCACTGTATGTTTAACACCATAGAGCATTTGTGGAACCTAGTAAAATCAAAGATCAGAGCAGAAAATGTTACACCTACTTTAAGTCCCAGTGCCAGTGTTATAAATTTGATAAAAAAATGTAATTACTAACATACCAGTTGAGAGCTGGAAAAATTTAGAACAGCATATTATAAAAATTGAGGACTCTTACATTTCTATACAAAACAACATAAATCCTACTGTAATTAATCTCAATGATGACTCTGATAGTGAAACAGAATTATATTTTGATATTTAGATTAAAAATGTAATTATGTATAGATAATATAGTTATAAATTTATGAAAAGTTTGCATATATTTAATTTCTTAATGTAATTTTAAGATTATACCTACCTAAATAAACAATAAATTATAAATCTTTATATTATTGTCCGTTCCTAATGTTGTGTCCTTTAATACCTACGGATCCGGAGTTTTCCTGTTGTCGGCAGGTATAATCCATAAATGAAGGCAAAAGCTAACACGGTATCCTTTGAGACAAACTATACAACCAGGGTGAAATATCCACTGATGAGCATATTTACGTTACAAGGATGGATTTGGTAGTAAAGAGAAACCATTTTTTAATGTGTATTGTTTGGGTCATACAGTTAAATTTTGTCAATAAAATTTAATAAGTAGCATATATACATAAAGAATAAACTATAGGAAAGATAGGTATCCGGTAATTGTTCTTATAACACTTTTTATTCTTTTGTGTACACGCTACATAAAATTAAACAAACGAATTAAAACTAATTAATGGAATTCTGCAAACGGTAATTCTAATATATAAGTAAAAAAAAACACATATTCCACTACTAATTAAAACATTTAATAAATGGAAACAATTACAATTCAAACTAAATATTAGGACAATATGAAAATAATAGGCATATAATGCAAAGAAAAAACAATAGAAATTAAATATTCTACCAAAAAAATACTATATAACTACTTTTTTTGTAAATAATATACTTTCCGAAAAAAAACAACAAAGTGATATGAATATAACGTAAAGCGACCATAAGTTAAAACGGCCCGCACAATATATATCAACATATTTGAAATTGCCAAAAACCGAAGGAAACTCGTTTGTCGACACGTAAGAATGTGTTTGGCTGACGACCAATTGTCACGGCCAATATATTTGCGCTATAAGGTGCGAGTAAACATTCTGATATATGTTCAATAAAACCATATACTGGCAAATATATTAGCCAAGCATGCTCTGAAAATTACAGGTTCACGGGTGCGCCGTTTTAACATTATTTATCAAGACAATAAAAAGGACCATTCAATAGACAGCATACTTGTAACTAACTTAAGACGTAACACATTCTGAAGAACATAATAACAAGTATGATACAAACCAACCTTTCAATTTATAGTAAAGAATATATGTGGTGCATCACTGGATATTATATTCTGCAGACACTGTACAATATTGTTTAGTTTTAGAAAAATAAGTAAAACTCAAAACTCAACTAATTATTTTTCTTTTTTATATTTTATAGCCGGATTAAGAAGTTGTAGGTATATTTGTGAAAGATACTTATGCTACTTTAAAAGCTTTATCAGTTTCAGGGAATTGATCGAAATTGTTTTAAGGTACTAGTTCACTTTACAAGGCTAAAAAAACACTAATATTAAATAAAATTCTCAACTGTTTTAATAAATAAAAACATTTTTTATAATATTAATTTATGTTTTAAAAATACAAAATAAAATATTTTTTTTTAATTTTAATAAAAAAAAAACATCAACCAAATGGAACCGCTGAAAAAAGTTGTCCCACTACGGACAGATAACCTTCGGAACGACAAGTCTAAAACAAAAAAAACCAAATGGTTTCCTAAAAAGAAAGGTTTCTTACAAGCCAATTTACCACGTTTTATGAAAAAATCAAAAAATTAAAAATCAGCCGATTTTTATATTTTTTTCAAAATTTTGGCCCCGTAAAAAATAGATTTTTTTTGTCAAATTGTGGTAAACTGGCTTACAAAACATCTTAATAAACAATACGCGACAGGGTTTTTTAAAATCGGTTCAGTAATTCAGGAGATTAACTGTCCGTAGTTAAAAAAACAATTCGAGAAAAACACGTTTAAAGTTTTTTTTTCATTATATATATTAGCTATGAGCATGCCCACACTTTCATTTATTTTACAGGGTTAGGATTCGAATTTCTTTAAAATATTTTAGGTGATTTTTAAGGGTCCAAGGATGTGAAAAATGCAAAAAAATAAAAAGCGATTTTTTGAAAATTCTTTAGTACCTTAAATGAAATAACGTTTTTCATTATTATTTTGAGAGTCATATTTTAATTTTTTTCTTAAGAATAACATTCTGTAGCAAAGATTATTTATTTTATCAAGAAAACCCTTTTAAAATAGATTGTCACATTAGCCAAGTAAGATTAAAAAGTAATATACATTTATTGATATTTACATTGAAACTTTTCGAAAACAATATAAACCAACTTGGTACCTATAAACTTCTATTTATTTGTTTATGTAATAAAGATATACAATAACTGTATTTAATACTTTTTTATGTAAAACTAAATACAAATAAAATAGTATCATTTATATACTAGATAATAACTTGTATCAGTTATCTTTAATGTCAATCAAAGGCTGTGCTTGACGTTAGTTTATCTGTACCCAATGTATTAACCCTACTTCTATATCTATATGGTTTGCTTCCATTTGTAATAGGTGTAGCTTATTCTCGGTGATTGTTATTATACTAAATAACAACTAAATAAATAACGTCGTTAGACTCGTCATCGACGTTTTGTTAGCCGTCAGACCGATATACAAATGTCAAAAAGAATCCAATTTTTCAAGATACATATAGCCGTTTAAAATTGAGATATTTATAGACCATAGATGAATATTTATATACGTCCATCACGAGAGTTAATCTAATAGATCGGCTAGAAAAAACTTCACCCTGCCAGCTCCCAAACTAATACATTGCCTATCTTGTAATTTGCTATTGTGTTTGCAAATGTCATAGTAAGACGAAACTGCAGTTATGCTAAAGATGCAAATAAATTCTATGATGGTCTAAGAAATTTGTGTTTTAAACACACTGTCATTAACTAACAGACAACTCAGTTGATTCTTTATACATTAAGCCTTGTTTATCAATACAAAATATTGTTTTCGTGGACTTCCATTTTCTTTGTTGCTTTATGGTGCACCATTAGTATACCATAAACAAATAATAACAACCATCAAACAAACAAAAGAAAAAGCATTTTCGCACAAAATGACTTTCCCCCCTTTTTTTAACTAACTAGAGAGTATGCATACCAATCAAATATTTATTTAGACTATTGCAAAAAAAATCCATTTTTCTTTGTTTGTACATCTGTATACAGGGTATCCCAACTTTTATACACGAAATTACTTTGCCCCTGAAGACGATACAAAAAAAAACTTGAAATAAAAAATGTTTTTTGAAAACACTAACTTTATTGATAGTATTGGTAAATATACAAGGTGTCTCAAAAACAAAGTTTTCATTGTCAAGTAAGTTTTTAAACGCCCTGCATATTTTGCCAAATTTGAACTATTTATTCTACATTAAAAATAAATACACTACACATTAAATTATTGCTGGTTTTTAAGATAACTTATAATGATAATTCATTTTTAATATTAAATTAAATAAAACTTCTTATAGTAAATGCTCAAGCTGCTGACCATTCTCGGTTTGACAGAGTTTGTACCCTTTTAGAAGCTCAGTCGTACAGGAGCTTCTTATTACTTTTAGAACAGCTCTACAGACACGTGTAAAATTTTGTTTTTTTAAATTCTTTCAATTTCATGGTGTAAACTTTTCCCTTCAAATATCCTCACAAGTAAAAATTCAGCGGTGTTAAGTCAGGTGACCGGGCTGGCCATCTGACAGGTCCGCTATTTCCAATCAGAACCTCTCAAATCTATTGTCAAAAAAATTAGATACAATCTGGAAGTTATGTGACAAAGCACATATCAACAACAAAATACTATTTTCATTCTTGCTTTTTTGAAAGATTTTTGTCACTGTCGGAGTAACAAATATTATGATAATATTTAATTAATCACCTTTTATTGTAAGAACTACTAAAACAGGTGAGTAAGCTATTTTAGTTTCTATTAGATAGTTATTTAATTATCTCAAAAAACAGCAGTAATTGACGTTTAGTGTATTATACATTTTAGATGTAGAATTAAATAAAAAGTCATAATTTGGAAAAAAATACAGGGAGTTCCATTAAAAAACTTACTTGACAATGAAAACGTTGTTGTTTTGTGTCAAGAGAGTGTATATAAGGCAGACAAACAAATCGATTATCTTGAAGATAAACTCAACGGCAATTGGATTTTAACCTAATTTAATTTTTATCTGAATATAAAAAGACTTATACAACCTACATCATATTATTATATGAAAAATACCATTTATCTCTCATTTAGCAAACCGACCATAATTATACACTACATTTCATTTAAGATGCATTTTCTTAAATAAAAAGAATAGTATCTTAATACCGAAAAAATTTAAAGCAAAAAGATTTCATAAATTGGAACCATTACGTATGTACCTGTGTTAGTTTTGGTTATTTACTTATTTAACTAATAAGAACATACAAACTGATCTCTTAAGAGTTACTTAATTTTTAAATATAAAAATTTAGTTTAACTGGCCTTAATATAACCTAATTTTAATATAAAGATTGATTCCAATTTGGAAAACACTATATTTTTAATTAACTTAAACGTAATAAGTCATTCTTCTGCATTGCACCTTTTATTTTGGTTTGTACCTCTTTTTTAAATATATAAATGACTTCCCTCTCGGGAATTTTTCATTCCTTTAAATTGGAACTAGTATATGTCAATTTTAAACAAATTTGAGATGATAAGACAAAATGATAAAGTAAAGCATTTCCGATTGATTGCAAAAGTAAAAACAAGTCCTAATAATATTACCCATCAAAATTTAAAAACCAAAATGCTATTGTCTAAAAGCGCCGTTATTTTTTGTGCAAAACTATCCTAAACTCCGAAAAATAAATCTATGTTAAAAATGGACATAGGCTAGTTCTGACTTAAAAAGATTTTTCAACTCTTATATAATAAAGTTGTAATGACAACATCAAAATAATTGAAATGAGAATGATTTAAGACAATATCGTTTTTCGAAACACGTTTTATCATTCGTAATACTTATTTAGCACACAGAATTCTGGACAATAGTGAAAAAATCATAGAAGTGATACTACTTAAAGAAACATGATTTGTTCAAGCACAATAAGATTATCAAAGTAAAAATTGCAATCTAGAAAAAAGGCATCTTACTTTTTTGGAAAATATTTAATGTTATATGTACAAGGCATAATCACAATATCTCCGATAATGTTTAAAGTACTCTAAAAATTTAAAAGATATTGATTATGTGTAATCAAGTTCTAATAGTTAAAAAAATTTGGTGCAACAATATTTGATTTGTGCTACATACTAGTTTTATGCATATTTATTTAAAGAAAACAAAAAAATAAAATAGTTTGGCCAAATTTATATTGAATAAAAAAAAGTGCGTGTAAGGCACGGAAGTTGTTTTTGTTTTTGTCAAAATAAAATGTATGACTATACCTAATAATTCTAAAAGTACCCCTACTTTGTCAACAGTGACGGAAAAAGGGTAACTTTTATCATTTGTTAGGCATCATATTTAACTTTAGAGTACACATTTTTGGACTCTATTTCTACTTCTTAAACCTGGTTTGTCAGACCAGCACTTAATTTTTTATCAAACATTTTTTTTATATTATATTGCCCTAAAAAAAGGTGTTGTTACGATAATCACTATTTTAATAGACAATTCTGGACATTTTTGTATATGTGTATAGAAAATTTTTGATCTTTAAGTAAAATCACCTCTCGATATTTTTTCATAAATTTTCTGAAGACCATGTAAAAATTTGTAATATACCCAATACTTACAGCCACAACTTAGTTCCTAATGTAATTAAGTGTTTTTTATGAGCGGCTCAGATTATGACACAATATGGCTGCAATTTATAATCAGCTGAAAACTAGTAAAAAGATCTCTTGAACCGAACTCGCCGATAACGGAAAAAAATAACGCTACATTACATGGTAGCAAATTCCTAATATAGGCTATTGACTATAAGAAAATAAAAGGGTTAAAAAATTACAAAGTACTAACAAATTAAGGCTTGCGTTTTTAAGAAGAGGTCAAATTTGTCATCATTTTAAATATTCTGGATTATCTCGAAATCTATGTATTTTTAGCAAAAATATGTTGAAAACTTTTTCTCCCCAATTTTTTTCTGAGGCAACAAAGGTATGGACATTGTTACACAAAAAAGAAAGCTAACGTTAAAACCTTTAAAATAAGCGTTGCTAAAATAATTTTCATAACAATTCAAGAGAGATATGATTTTTTAAATTTTCATTAATTTTTTTCTTTTTATTAATGTATTTTTATCGAAAAAAATGTTTTATGACGTTATTTTAATATGAATAAAATAGTTTAATTATAATTATTTCCAAGTACAGCAATGGAAAGGACTTAAATTAAATCCAGTCAAATGGGGTTGGAAGCCTACGAAAAATGACTTAAGGCATATTCCTGCTAGCCAGATAGCTTGTAAATGTTCAAGAGGATGTCAAGGAACCGTGGGTGCAGGAAATTTGGAATTAAATGTTACATTTTTTATAACGAGTGCACATGAGTAAATTACGTGGAAGATGTAAGTAATCTTAAAACGTTTACGGAGGACATAAATGATGATACAGACCAAGAAACAGATACTGCTTTTGCGCCCACCAGTTTTTAAGTAATATTAATAAAATATTATTACCATTTTCATTAAACATAGCACATTTGTTTTCATTAATATATAAACATAATTATTATTTACGATAAAACCATTTATAGATTTAACACAACTAATATACATATTACATTATTAAACCACAGTACATTATTAAAGTATGTTTTATTACTAAAAAATAAAACGTTGTAAAATGCAAAAATTGAAACGTTGTAAAAGGCAAAAAAAAATTATATCTCAGTCAAATTTCAAGGTAGTTCTTTCGCTACAGTCGTAGAAAAAGTTACCTTAGAGTATAAAGGAACGGTCGGTCAGCCGTCGCACAGTGGGTCAAAGCGTCAATGTTCCACCCAAATTACTCTACAGCTCAGATAGTTCAACAGTTTAACTTTTTTTTTAATGCTCGTCTTGAATTTGCCTATCGATTCCTCTTTTTGGATTTTTGATTTGGATTTTATTTTCCGGTAGTTTGTCTCCAAACCTTGATTTTTATAAAAAAAAAATGAAATTTCGGCGCAAAAATGATCAAGAGTAAGTTTTGGCATACATTTTTTTGCTCAAAATCTTTCTCTTGATAAGCCTCAAATAAACTGCCTGAAAATGAGGTGCAACATTTTTATTATTTCCACAAACGGCCATAATATTTCGAATTTTTTAAACAAAAGAGAACTTTACTTATAAAACGTGCAGGAAAATTTTGATTTAGTAAAAATTGTTCAAAATCATTTAATACGGATAATCTTTTTCGGAATTTTTAAACACCTTTTCGTATCTCTGAAAAATGGCCGAATAAAAAAATTTTGAGACTTATGCAAAAAATTGTATAACTTTTTCCTAGATTTCGCCAGACATGATCTTTCAGCATTTATTAAGGTGCAGATCCCAAAGATTTTCTAATCTATAGTTTTGTTTCAAAGCTGACACTTTTTGGTATTGGTCAATTATTTATTGATAAATACCCATTATGTCGAAAAAGTATTTAGTGCCATTCAGGAATATAGATGAATTTTTTTAGAATTTTTGTATAAGTCTCATATTTTTTATTTTCGGCCATTTTTCCAGAGTTCCGAAAACGTATTCAACAATTTTGAAAAAGATTATTTGTATTCCTTGAATGATTCTAAACAATGTTTATTGAATTAAATTTTTCCTGCACGTTTTATAAGTCCATCCAACAGTGCGAAGTAATTTATAACCCAGAAATTTTTTGCTGATTACTATTTCCAGCCAATCCCGTACGACTAACTACTCGTTTGTAAAATCTGGCAACTACGTTTTTCAAGATCAATCAGTAACTTGTATGTAGGTTTAAGATAAGTTTAAAGTGAGTGCGCGACCGATCGGTCTATTGTGGCTTGTATGTATGTGCTGCAAAATTATTTTTAGAAGCGTGATACTTAATTAAAATTATGGCTATTTTAGCCTTTACCAGACTTTCAACGAGGTGGCACGAGCGCGAGCACCGCGTTCCAGCAGGTTAAAAAGGGCAACTTCCGAAGAAATTGTGCATAATGTTCATAAAATCGTTTTGAATAATCGCCGACTGAAACTGGATGAGATAGCTAAGACTGGGGGCTTATCAAACCATATTTTAACTGATGTTTTTGAGATGAGAAAATATCCGCACGATAAGTGCCGCGATTACTACGTTTTAAAGGAAAATTTATTAAAAGAAAAGTGCTTGATAAAAGGATGAAAATAATAAATAGTTTACAAAATAAACAAGAAAAAACAAATAATGTTCATCTCTCAGACGAAAGAAAGAAAAGACTTAACATTTCATTCATAAGTAACACTTTGTTTTGTCCCACACATTATTAATAAAATCATATGATGGGAAAAAGGAAAGAAAATGGAAATAAATTAGGACAGATCAAGGCAACATTGTACGGAGCCCTGCAGTTTCGACCAGTGGCATATGGTTTATGTTAGAAGTTTCGGTTAGATGTAAATTTATTAAAAATATTAATTTTGAAATCGTTCTAATTATGGTAATCTTTTTAATTTTAGTTTATTATAAAATATTGATAAGCAACATAAATAATTATGAAATATTTTATTCTAAAAAAAACATAAAATATTTTTGGTACATTGGTTATTTAAACAAAATTACTTTTCAAAATATGATGTGAAATTTTTGGGATGGCTTCAGGCCTTAAATATTTGGTATTGTTTGCCTTAACCAAAATATCCTGTGGATCAAAATGGTCCGAGCATAGCACAGCGTGCTTTGGTAAATGTTGTCCTCTTCAATTTCCACAAGAGACACCAAATGTTTCTTGTCATTGGATCTGAGGGACACCTAAAATATTAGATGATCCTTTTGTATAATGTATACTTTCCTTCAGGCTATTGTAATTCTACGCCACTGACCTTTGTAAAAATATTGCCTAGCGAACAGAACCTAACTATGAAAAGACATATCTTCGTGTAAATAGTCCAATTTTTTACACAAAACAAATTCACGCACCATTTTAAAGTTTTTAATATGTTTGTAAATAGTTTTAATAAAAACACCACAAAGCACTTAAAGAACCCCAAAGCAACGTCGCACTACACGTAATCGGTTCATTCCATTTATCAACGCACAGGTTGTAAAATTCCTACGCGCGTTGAAGCGGCATTGCCACATTTCGCCCGCAAAATTTCCTTTGCGGGCGAAATGTAGCAATGCGAAACGTATTTAATTAAATAAAAATAAATAAAAAAGGGTTTATATAGCAAAATTATCTTCTAATTATTTATTTTTTAAAGCCAAAAAAAAATTAAACATTTTTTAATAAAATTGCCTTTAAGTTCTATATTTATAATAAAAAAAAATGGGCATAAAAATATGTAGATTACTAACTTACTCTTGAAATATTCGCCAATTTTTCATATTTATGAATCGTTTAACATATGGTTTAAATTCATTAAACACAGAAAAAATAAAAGTAACAGGTTTGACATCTATGTCAAATGTTAGAAACGCCAACATCAAGTTTATAAATTGAACAATGTAAAGACCAGCGCCGACGTAGGCACCAACGCCAACGACAGGTTTATAAATCCAGAGTTAGTAAGGCTCATTTAAAAGGTTTTGACGAAAGCTTTCTTGTCTGTGAAGTAATGCCCGTATCTATAATCTAAAAACTAAGAAAGAAATAAAAATTGCAACATTTTTTAATTCGTTTTTTGCATTTATTTTGCATTAACATATTATTGCTAAAAATTCATATATTTCGGGATAAAATAGATTTTTTAAAACAATTACAAATTTACCCCATTCCTAAAAAAGCAAGCCTAAATTTAATTGCACTTTGTAATTTTTAGGCACTCAAAAACCATAATCAGTACAAAAATTCCTCTTACGAATTTGTTCTTCATTCAAAGTGATAGTCAATAGCCGTATTTGCTTCCGCCCTTCTATAACATATGAGCAATAAATAACCCTCATTTGTATAACTTTTTTAATTTGGTCGATTTATGTTTCAGTTTAAAATTAATCTTTCAATATTTTTAAAGAATTTCCTTAATTACTATTGATGTGAAGCAGTGGATATTCGAAGGCTCGTCTTTAAAGCTATCCTAAACAATCAACAATTAAATTGTAACACTATATTTATAAAAACCGTGTGTGTAACGTAAGATTGCAGCAGAATAGTGACGTTTTTATTTTTACCTAAACAGTAGTTATGAGCTTTAAAAAAGTGATTACATCAATTTCACACACATAAAAATAGTTTCTATCACTTTAAAGCCCTATCTACAATACGTTACGTCAGACTGCTTACCTCTAACAATTTATCAAAATATAAAAATCATTTTAAAAAAAAAGTGTATTGCGTCACTCCAAACGCTCCTATATTGTGTTCAATAAGTCAAAAATTTAAAAACGAAAATATTCAAGATCTGACACTAGTAAAACTCATTTTAAATTTAATGCATACTATGGCAAAATAAATTTTCATATAAAAACAATACTACAAATTTAATCTAAAAAAATAAACCAAAATATAAACATCAAATCCTAATTAATATATTTCGCGAAATGTCAAATCTGGAACTATTGTTTTTCTTCCCCCCAAAAAAGTCAGTTTTGTACCATACGTATAGCAAACAAAAATAAAAAAGTGAACACGCATTATTCGACGATCTTCGCAAAATTACTTTGACACTCATTGGTCGTCCAGTGGTCAATAAGTTGTTTCGACATCGTCTCTATTGCCTCCTCTGTACTTTGCCTTATACTTGATCGAATTTGTTCTTTCGTGGATTCTAAACTCTGTAAAATAAAAAAGTTTAAATAAGCTTTTTTTCAATACACTGACATTGGCATTGTCCCATTATACCGGGATAGTCGGTATTATACCCATTTGAAATAACGTCATTTTTGTTTAGTATATTCCAAACAGCAGTGACAACAAACTTTTGAAAAAAAAATGGTGTCCGATGATTATGCATTTTTTATATTTTTTGTTATGTAAAGTATCCGTCACTGTCAATCAAAAACATTGGTGTACCAACTTGTTGTCTAAAGCTATTTTGTAAAGTTTTAAATAATGCCGAGAAAAAGATATAATAGGTATAATGAACAATTGCAGCCGATAATTTTAAATATATTGCCTGTTTCAACTGGAAAAGGAACAAGTCCGAAACGAAATCGCAGTTCAAATTAAGAATGCGAGCCGGAGATGCAACAAAATTGAGCCCAACAACGATAGCAAATATAAAGAAGAACGGGATAAAATCAGACCAGGATTACGCTTCCAGTGGCAAAGGACCGCAAAAACCAAAATCACAACATACTTGATAAATATAATTCCGGACACAATTTATTCAATGTACGCCAGAAAAGAATTTGTAACATTGGCAACAATAAGACAAAAGTTCAGGGAAGAAGATGAATTAAAAGTATAGGCTTCAAGTGGAAAAAAATCAAATAATGGAAAATATTTAATTGACTTGCCAAATATTGTTCATAAAAGAATCAATTGTTAAGAAAGTATATCAAAAATAGAACTTTAAGTCCGAAAGGTTTTACTTAAGTTTTCATTGACGCGATGTGGATCTTTAGCAAGGAATCATTTAGTAGAAGCTGGCAAGATGACACACGGATTTGGATTGGTATTTACATTTTGATGTGTTAACATATTGTTCCGTGACACCCCGTATAAAAACACGGATCCTGATTTTACACCTTTTTATTGGATATCAGGTTTACAAACGTTTCTATGGAAACACTTCAACGTAACGTAATAATGACAACTGTTTAACCTTTAACTGTCTGTCAACTTCTTATCTCGTCGGAATACAAAACTAAACTGGCCCGTGCGGATTTTTCTCGCGCTTTTTATAGTGAAGTGGAAAAGAATGGAAAAGTCTGGAAAAGTCTAGAATTGGCTGGAAGGATTCTTTTACTACAGGATCTAAGAAAAGTGTAAAAAGGATGTCTCCAGCGCCCTCAGGATAATCCGCAATGACCGTCGAAAAAGGGAAAAACTAAGGTAACCTATTTTAAATAAATTATTAACCTAAATAAAATAATTCTAACCTTTTATATTTCTAATAACTAAACACTAACTAAAGTCTGTAACATTGCCCCCTTCCAAGTTTTGATCGTCTCGATCAAGTATCTTCTCGATCTTGATAGCGACACAGCCGTTCTAGATGTACAACTTTCATCTTCGCCTGTGGGCTCTTCTGAATTCGGTACACCAGATCATTAAGCCGGGTTACTACTTTATATGGTCCCTCCCATGACTTCTGCAGTTTCGGTGAACGCCCCTTGGTTCTTCTTGAATTGTATAACCAAACCTTTTCACCGACAATGAATCCCTTATGATTAGCTTTCAAGTCATAGCGGGACTTCATACGGTCACTTTCTTTTTGTAGCTTATTACGAACCCCTTCGTGTATTTCTTGCAGCTGTTTACTGAGTTGACTTACATAATCTTCTGCTGGTTTTTCATTGGTAGAAGGTCGTCCAGTAAGTAAATCAACTGGAAGGCATAACTCCGCTCCAAAAATGACTTTTGCAGGTGACGTTCCAGTTGTTTCGTGAGCTGCGGAGCGATAGGCTAGTAAAAACGGCTATATACAGGTGTCCCAGTTACTTTGTTGGTCATTTACCTTAATTTTCAGGTAGTTATCAAGAGTTCTGTTAAATCTTTCGACCATTCCATCTGACTGGGGACGAAGGGGTGTAGTTCTGGTTTTATGGATACCCAGGAGATTACAGAGGTTCTTGAATAGATCGGACTCAAAGTTTCTACCTTGATCAGTATGTATTTCTCTTGGTACTCCATATCGGCAAATCCATTGTTGAAATAGTACGTCGGCAATAGTGGTAGCTTCTTGATTTGGTATTGCGTAGACTTCCGGCCATTTGCTGATGTATTCCATCGCTACCAAAATATAACGATTCCCAGATTTACTTATTGGAAATGGTCCTGCTATGTCTATGGCAATTCTTTCAAAAGGTGCCCTACATTGTATTGCTTCATCTTGCCATGGCTTCGTGTCTTAGGTCCCTTGCTGGAGGCGCAGTCCTTACACATTTTACACCAGTCTTTAACATCGGCACGACTTCCCAGCCAGTAGAACCTTTCTCGAACCTTTTCAAGAGTCTTCATAACTCCGAAATGGCCACCGCCTATACCATTGTGCAAGGCTTGCAATACTTCTGGAACCCTTTTGGTTGGTAGTATTGTTTGATAGGTATGACTTTTGCCGTCAGAACTTTCCCAGACTCTTTTTAAAAGTCCATCTTTCATTGCTAAAGAGTCCCATATGGCCCAGTACCCTTTAAATCTCGGAGACTTTGAAGCTACTTTCTGATAGGGGGTCGTGCTGAATTTTCTGTCTTAAATTTTACAATATCTCCAAGATCAGGATCCTCTTGTTGTTCTTTTGCGAGGATTTTAGGGTCCCATTCTTGAGAGCACTGGATGCGTGTTCTTCGGCAGTGAAATTTATCGGGATCTTCTTGTTCTTCACGTTTACTACAATGTTTACAATCTTCGGGGCAAGGTCTTCTTGATAGAGCGTCAGCATTTTTATGGTTCAATCCTCTTCGATGTTCAATTTTAAAATCGTATTCTTGAACACGTTGTAACCATCGTGCTATCTGACCTTCAGGATTCTTGAACTGAAGCAACCACTTGAGTGATGCATGGTCCGTCCTTAGGTGGAATTTCTGGCCATAAAGGTACTTATGGAAGTGCTCCAGTGATTTGACAATAGCTAAAAGTTCTTTTCTGGTCACACAATAATTTCGTTCAGGTTTTGAAAGAACTTTGCTGAAATACGCTATCACTTTTTCTTGGCCATCTTGTATCTGTGACAAAATTCCACCAATAGAAGTATTGCTTGCATCAGTGTCCACAATAAAAGTTTGATTGGGTTGTGGATATGACAACACTGGAGGATTGCAAAGGACTTTCTTCAGTTGTATAAAGGCTGCTTCACAATCTTCGGTCCATTCATAGCTTTTGTTGTTCTCGGTAAGTCGATGTAATGGTCTCACAATGTCAGCAAATCCATGTATAAATTTTCGATAGTAAGTGCACAATCCCAGGAAACTTCTAATTTCATGCTTGTTTTTCGGTGTAGGCCAGTTTTGGATAGCTTCTGTCTTTTCTGGATCGGTTTTTACTCCTTCTTCCTGTCCCAGGTAATTAACTTCTTTCTGGAAAAGGTGACATTTCTTTGGACTAAGCTTCAGCTGGGCAGATCTTAGCTTATGAAAAACCTCTTCAACGTTTTTCAGGTGGTCCTCAAATGTTTTTCCAAGAATAATAATGTCATCTAGGTATACTAAGCATGTTTTCCAAGTTAGTCCTCGTAATGTCAACTCCATCAATCGTTCAAAGGTAGCAGGAGCATTGCACAGACCAAATGGCATAACATTAAACTGACACAGTTCGGTTCCGGTCGAGAAGGCAGATTTTTCCTTATCTTCAGGATGAAGTTCTACTTGCAAATAGCCACTTTTCAGATCTAAAGTCGAAAACCATTTTGAACCCGTCAGCGTATCTAGAGTATCGTCTATTCTTGGTAATGGAAAACTGTCCTTTTTCGTGACGTCATTTAGTCTTCTGAAGTCAACACAAAATCTAGTAGAACCATCTTTCTTCTTAACCAGGACTACTGGAGATGACCATGGACTCTGAGATGGTTCTATAATGCCTTGGTTTTTCATGTCTCCAATTAACTTCTTAACTTCGTCTCTTTTAGCCAAAGGAATTCGTCGTGGTGGTTGCCTTATCGGTGCTGCATCACCCGTATTTATTCGATGTTGAACTATATTGGTTTTTCCCAAATCCTTTTCGGTAAAAGAAAAAACGTCTTGATTTCTTCTCAGAAGGTCTTCCAGCTTAGTGACCTGCACTGGATTTAGCAGGGCTTTTGAAGAAATCACCAGGTCTTGCAAAGCATCAGGTAGTTTACTTGAAGCAACTTCTACAGGTGTAGCAAAGGTATGGCTAACTATCATATTAGCAGGTTGACAGGTACCAATTTTGTCACCTTGCGTGATTTGTTGAGGGTAATCTTTCAGGTTCAGCATTTTGACAAATACCGTATTTCTTTTGTTTTGCGTCAGAGTTCTTGCGGGTAGAATTCCTTTAGCGTATAGTGGACTATTTTCAATTGGTTCAACTAATAGGATTTCACCTTCTTCTAAGTCTCCACACCTTGCTTGGATAATGGCTTCTGAATTTCGGGGTAGTATGACATCTTCTGTAAGTACAACTTCTCGAATTGATCCTTCATTGTTCCGTGGGAGCCTCATTACAATCTCTTCATTATTAGTTCGCAGTGTTCGTTGGGGAAGGTCAAGTACAAACTTCTGATGTTCCATAATATCAAGGCCAAGGATAACTTCGTCCAATATGTCGGCAACAAACACAACGTGTATAAAAGTAGTTGTCCCCAGACTTATGCTTGCTTCATGTATGCCTTTAATTGGTATAATTTCTCCGTTGGCAGTTTCCAAAATATAATGTTTCTCAGGGCGGAATATTTTGCAATGGGCTACGATGTTCGGCCTCACGATGGTATGTGTGGAACCAGTATCTATTACCATCTCACATTCCCGACCGCATACATTTCCAGGTACTACACAGCTGGAACCATTATTTTGCAGCCGGGATACTTTTATTATTGTTGTTGATGGGGCTTGGTAGCACCTAGCCAGCTTTCGCCCCTTGAAGCTGGCTATTGGGAGTTTTCCGGATTACTTGAAGGGACATTTGATCTAGTACAGTTTCTTTGGACATGCCCCTCTTTGCCACAATTCCAGCAAATGATTCCGTTTCTTCGTCGGAAAGTCATACTGTTGTCTCCGTCTGTTTGCTTTTTACGTAAGATTTCTTGTAACTCTTTTACAATTCTTGTCAAATCGTTGTCAGAATTGCCTTCTTCTGGTACAAAGTTTATTCTTCTAACTCTTGTCTGACTTCTGGATGTTTGTTTAGCTGTTTCAAATTGAAGTGCATAGGCAAGAGCTTCAGATATTTTCTTAAGTCTGGCCATTCTTAACGCCTGGTTCATATCCGGATCACGTAAGCCCTCAATAAAACTACCTACAGCTAACTCTTGTTTAATTTCTTCTGGATAGGCTGGATATGTCAGGTTAATTAGTCGTACAATATCAGTTTCATACTCCTGAAGGCTTTCATTGTACTTTTGTCTTCGTCCTTGCAGCTGCGCCTTATAAACTTCCTGCAAGTGCGTTTCGCCATATCTCGTTTCCAGGAACATCACAATGGTTTCATAATCGCATTGCTTCTCTTCGGGAACGTTTCTTAAAACCTCCATAGCTTCACCTCGAAGAGCAAGTACTAGGGCACGTGC
The DNA here is from genome assembly GCA_019359885.1 of Listronotus oregonensis. NCBI lineage: Eukaryota > Metazoa > Arthropoda > Insecta > Coleoptera > Curculionidae > Listronotus > Listronotus oregonensis. The sequence continues at coordinate 27,617 of JAHBCN010001926.1, forward strand.
CTTCTCTTGTGAACTCCATTTATTACCATTGGCAGCAGCTTCAAATTGTCGGAGATACGTAACCCAGGGTATCTTGCCATCAAAAGTTGGTGGTTTCATAATAGTTGTTGCAGTACCACTTTCTGACGACGCTTGTACTAGCTATCTTTTGAATTTGTCGCTGTACTTCTTGTTGTATTTGGCCTTGAACTTGCTGTACAGTCTGCTGTATTTCTTCTATTTCTTCTTTAACATCTTCTTTGGTAATTTTTAATTCAAGCAGCATTTGTGTTCTCATCTCATCTTGGCTTTGTTGAAATTCTCCTTTTAGGTGTCCTCGAATTTTCATCATCTTTTCTTTGAGCTCTTGTTTCATTTCTTCCTGGCTTTTTTTAATGTCTTTTTGAATTTTTTCGATCCGTTGTCTCATTTCTTCTTGATTGGTCTTCATTTCTCTTTTTAGATCTTCTCTCATGGATTCTTGGCTTCTCTTCATTTCTTTCATGGATTCCTGGCTGGTCTTCATTTCTTTTTTAGATCTTCTTGGTCTGGTTTTTTCATTTCTTTTTTTTAGATCCTCCGTCATTTGCTTTATTAGAGCACTTAATTCTTCCATAACTGCTGTTTGTTGTCTTGTCCCAACTGGATTCAAAACTCTTCTTATCAACTTCGGCTTCTTTGGGGATCTCGTTCCGCTCTGACACCAAATGTTCCGTGACACCCCTATAAAAACCGGATCCTGATTTTACACCTTTTATTGGATATCGGGTTTTTACAAACGTTTCTATGGAAACACTTCAACGTAACGTAATAATGACAACTGTTTAACCTTTAATTGTCTGTCAACTTCTTATCTCGTCGGAATACAAAACTAAACTGGCCCGTGCGGATTTTCCTCGCGCTTTTTATAGTGAAGTGGAAAAGAATGGAAAAGTCTGGAAAAGTCTAGAATTGGCTGGAAGGATTCTTTTACTACAGGATCTAAGAAAAGTGTAAAAGGATGTCTCCAGCGTCCTCAGGATAATCCGCAATGACCGTCGAAAAAGGGAAAAACTAAGGTAACCTATTTTAAATAAATTATTAACCTAAATAAAATAATTCTAACCCTTTATATTTCTAATAACTAAACACTAACTAAAGTCTGTAACAATATTTATCCAGGCAGTATTTTTTCTCATGAACGAGTAAGTTAAATTGTCAGTATTTTAATTTATCCCTGCGAGTTAAAATAATTTTATACGATTTTTCCTATTATTCAAAATTTTTGTAAGCTCCGTTTTGTAACAGCTACTGCTGGTTGTATTACATTTTTTAATTTGAAGTGCGATTTAGTTTCGAACTTGTTCCTATTTTAGTTAAAAAAAAAGACAATATATTTAAAATTATCAGCTGCGTTTGTCCATTATTCATGAATAATCATAATAACTGTTAGTTGTTATTAAGTTTGTTAATAAATAAATACTATACGATAATTTTTGTTTTTTTAGATTGAAAGTTTGTAGATGAATGTAAAAATTATAATATAATGCTAAATCATCATTTATTTTCTGAACGTATAAAAACATAACAGATTATTAATTTCTAAACGATATCTCGTTTAGAAAATAATAAAAAAATAGAAAATAAAATCGTAAATTTTCTAACCTAATATTAATTGGCAAAAAATATCTAATTTTATCTATTTTCTTTTCTAAAAATCTTTTTCTTTTTATGTCTCCGACTTTTCATTACTTTTTCCTATACCCTTCGAAAAAAACCTATTTTTTATCAACAATAACAAGAAATAGTTGTTTCATACTTTTTAAAACTTAAAAATACAAAACAATTTTTTCAGTATTTTTCAAAATCTGTGATTTATTTTTTAAATTTTTGGGATGATTACGCCGTTTTAGAGGGCTAAGGGTGCATTTTTACCCTTCATTAATCCTTATTTATCACGAAAGTACTTAATTTTGCTTTTCTACGATATATATTATGGAAAAAATATGATAATCATTGTCTTAATATTCGTTTTTCGGAAATTTTTAACCCCTAAATAGGGGTAATTTTAAAAAATCCAAAAACAAAAGATCCCGATTATCTTGGTTTTTAATGACAAGATACTTGTATGATATTTCGTCGCTATAACATGCTGAAAAACAGGCGAAAAACAGCTTTTTTGCGGTTACCCTTTACTGTTAACAACGTTGAATATGAACAAACAAAGAAAATCTAAAATCAAGAATATTACTATGTGCTTTTAGTTTTTTTTTTGCTCACTTTGTATTACATTAAAGAAAAGCTCTCCTAATCAGAGCATTTTTTTGCTTGTGAATAATGTGATGTTTTGGAGATTTAGAGTACGATGCCACGTTTTTTTTTAACCAATATTCTCAATATATGTATTTCTAAAATAAGAAAACGGTTTTATAACTTTTTAAAAAACTTGTTTTATTTTATATACAGTTTTGCCAGATTAATATTGCTAACACAATATTTTGATTATCTCGTATTTATTTAGTATTTACAATGACTGTTTACAAAAACCATCAAAAATATGAAATGCAAATTCTTAAGAATTTTCTTAGTTATATATTAACAAAAAATTATAAGGCTAATTTCCCATACCTTACATTTATTACCGAGTAAATAAAATTAAATATTAAGAAAGATATTCTTACTAATTTAAAATTAATTTTAGTTTAACACGGATCCTTTATTCAGCCGCCTCCCAAATATATTATTCCGTAACACCTCGTATAAAAACACGGATCCTCGTTTTACACCTTTTTATTAGCAGTCAGGTCCACAAACGTTTCTATGGTAACAACAATGCTAACAGTTTAACTGCCTTACCGAATGCTTCGAAAGTCGACGATACACTGGCCCTTGCGACGTCTCCTGTCGCCTTTTATATATAGTAACGTGGAAAAGAATCGAAAAGTCTAGAATTAGCTGGAAGAATTCTTTTAATACAGGATGCAAGAAAAATGCAGAATGGATGACTCCAGCGCCCTCAGGGCACTTCACAATGGAAAACGATAAACTTCAGATAATAGACAAAAATAGTTTTTTGGCTTTAAAAATAATTTTTAACAATAAAGAATCATCGATTTATAAAAACGTTATTTATGGTGCAATGCCATAAACATTGAAAAAGTTATTTTTTAGTGATGTTATTCAGTGTGTTTAATCAACGCTGCCGGTGCAGTGTGCACACTTGCCCCTTTGATCTAATTAATGCCAAACAAGATTTGTTTACTTTATTTATATACAAGAATTCGTTGGCCAGTGAGATGACCTCCACGTTCGTCGTTTCAATTTTTGTGTGGAATAATTAATTGTGACTTTAAAAGTTATCAAAACAAACTTATTCTTTTAAATGCAACAAAAATATTGAAAATGTGCCAAGATTGTTTTTATTAATGTAGTGTTATGTAATATACTTATTTTAAATAAAACCGTATTTCTTTGCAAATAATAAAATTTCTTTGTCATTATTAAAATCATGTTATATTAAAAACTAAGTAAGCCACAACAATTTAAAATATAAATCGGCTATTTTATAAAGAAGTTGGACAACTTTCCCCAGACAAATGCTAACTTAAATAGGTTTATATTACAATAACTTTTGTCTGTACTATTTTAAACTTTTAAGAACGCCTATAATTACCTGTTTAGATCCTTTTGCTATCGACGCAATCGTAGTTTTTACTGCATCATGGTATTTTTCAGGCCAACACAATTTAGATATCAGACCTTTTCGAAAGGCCTCATCAGCTGTTAATTTTTGGGAAGCGTATAATAGTTCACCTGCCTAAAAATAAAATGAAAAAATTAAAGCAAACCTATATAAAATATAAAAAAACCAAATATATTAAGAAAATACAGTTGTATCCTAATAGTAGGTAATATCTCTCCTTAAAAGAAATAAACTTGCCCTTTACACATGATAAGAATAGAAATAAAATATTAACAATCATTTTTACTTCAAAAGATATTTTAAAAAATTAATAGTAACCAGGCATTTTATTTTGTTAAGGAAAGTGTGGTACTACCATATTACTACTACTGTTAATAAAAATGTATTTTATGAACGTATTCTAGGCAGGGCCTTATCTCACACATCTCAATGAAAAGATACTAATTTGAAATAGACAGTTTTAATCGATTTGATACAATAGGTTTTGAAAAGAGAACTTTTTTTTATAAACTAAACATCATAATACTTCAATCATATTTGTTTTTTAATGACTTATTGTTAGAAATAAGTAGTGGGGTGCCGTTAGCCTTTAAAATGCAAAAAGCTTGGAATCCAATTACGTTAAATTAATTATTATAAAACCAGTTGGAATACGTTGTAGATAAGATATATTAAAAAGTTTACCCAATAAAATGTGTTGCTTTTTATTTCATATTGAAATAAATAATTAAGGGCAGATATTAATACAGGCATTGAAGGCAAAAATAAGTTATTACCTCAGAATTTTTTGGTAAATTATTACTAAAACAACAAGTTTGATTAAAAATCAGATTTAAAAATAACCATAAAGCATAAATAGTTACCTTTGTAAAATAATGTTTTTATTCCAATTAAAAAATACTAAAAAGTAAGTTTTTACATTAGGAATTGTAATATTTGGTAATTCTGTCAATTTTTAAATTATCACTTTAAAGAATAAACCGAAAATAAACACCACACTCCGACCTAATTTACCAAATAACATATTACACAGCCCCACAAAAAAATTGGAAGTCCAAAAGACTTGACCATGGTATCTTTATGTTTTTGGGGTCGCTAAACTCGAATCCAGGGCCAGTTATCGATAGTATCAATAAGTATGATTTGCACTTATTTTTTATATAATATAGTTGAAGGGCAAAGAAGACGATTAGAATATTACTGTATAGAGGTCTGCATTATCCATATACAAAATTAATTGTAATACAAATAAATATATTAATAACTTAGAGCTAACATAAATCAAACAATTCAATTAGCTATTTACGTTAATTAGGTTTTATATCGAAATTCTCTTTTGGTTTTTTTATAAAGTGCTTTTATCTTAAAATGAACCACCCTAAATATCTTCCTAAGAAAAGTTTAATTTTATATTTAAGTCTTGTCAATCACTTCCTTACTTTCAGCTAACCGCACTTTGACACATCACTGCAATGGCATAGAATTTGCTATGCAACTGTGGCAAGAAATTTGAAATCAGTGAACGTAGAAGCGAGTTGAAGAAAAAATGTGTGTTATTGGGATATTGTAATTGGGATAATAAGGGGTTCAAGAAAATAATAATAAAAAATCCAGGGCCGTATTTAAAAAATAAAGTTGATAATGGTTTAACGAAATGAGATTGTATTTTTAGATTTTTTCTACCTTTTAAAACAAACTAGTAAAAAAATAAAAACGAAAATCGAAATTTCAGTTTTTCCGCCATGTTTCGAAAATACAAAAGATAACTTCAATTTTTCAACGGTATTATTGTATATCTCTTACCGTTTCTGAGATTCCAATGGTGAGAATAAAATTTGAAACACCCTGTATGCAGCCGGAATCGCTAAAGAAATCCAAGTAATATGTACTGTGCTGTCTATTAGACTATCTAAAACGTTACTTAAAACTGCAAACGCGTTTTTCTCGAAACCTTTTTCGAAACGTTTTTCACAAAATCTCAAGTTTTAATTGACCGATTTTCTTGAAAGTTAGCATGAATTTTCTTTATAAATCCATCTATGGCAAAAATCAAAAAAAAAACTGAAAATTTCAATTTTTACTATTTTCAAAAATTTGGAAAATTTAAAAAATAACAGAAAAACCTACCTTTTTTGAGAAACCAACAATTTTGCAAGATTTTTTTTTCATTTTTCCTGATTCCTGCCATAATGACATATGTACTAATAAAGAATCTACCATTTATTTTATTTTTTAAATGACCAGAAGAGACGGAATTGTGACAAGATTGACACGCTCTTTTTTTCCCCTCTACTTCAACAGCATGTAACATTGGACATTTTTTTTTTTTTCTTTAGATTTTTTTTTGTAAATTCTTAAAATATAAATAAATGAATGTGAAAAAAATGGATAGCCAAAACATTGTTTTTTCTAATCGACCGCCGGAAAACGCCAGAAATTCGGGCTTTTAGATTAGAATACCCCCTATAAGGTTAAATTCTACTATTTGCTTAAAACAATTACTTGCTGCTGAGAATTACCAACCCACTGTATTGTCATTTTTATAACACATTATTTCCGAAAACAGTTAAAATTTCTTACCAGCCCGTGACTAGCTACATGAGGTACAGTCAATAAAAATCCAGCCTCGGCAACACTTCCTAGTGTAATATAGGGTGTACTAAAACTGGCATTGTCACTTCCTATGACTATGTCAAATAGGGGCAGCATAGTTACAGCCAAGCCAATGCATTCCCCTTGAATTGCTGCAACCAGAATTTTTGGAAAATCTAGAAGGCACTGGATGAATTTGCTGTAAAAAATAAAATTCCATAAGGAAAAATTATTTACATGATGCTAAAAAAATACTTTTTGAAAGCTGAAAATAAAAAATACATTTACACTGAATGAAATTAAATTATTTTTAATGTGCGAAAAACTTATTATGTAGTGGAAACTTATTTAAAATTATATGAAGGTAAAGAAAATATTTTTTGTCATTTAGACATTATTGTAATAATAATATTAACCCAGCTAAGAGTACCAGGGTATCTCCATGGTACTATAAAAAGTGACGTTCGAATGGACCTGAATTACCTACCATGAGTAAATGGTAACAACCTCATACAGGTTTACTTGTTGCATGGTATTTCCAGAAATCTTTAAAATACTTATAGTATTTTAAAAGACATATTTAGAATTACCTAGATGTATAATTGTTTCTGGTATTATGTAGAACTTGTAAGTAAGATATATAAAGGTTACAGTAAACCATAGTAAGTTAGTTGGCTTATTAAGTGGTACAGTTATGATCAGAAAGGCTAGTGTTCATTGTAGATTTGTCAATAAACTGTTGTTAAGTGTTGCCGAGTATTTTAATTGTCGAGCCCACGAAATAGGAAAACTGTAACAATACTTTGGGCTGGTGCCTTTCTGATCCGTTTAAAATACATCTGAAAATATTTACGAGATAAATGGAGTTAAACACCGAATTTAAACATAACAAGGCGACGACGTTATAGTAGAGAGCTGCTTGGCAAAGGTTCACTTGAGTACCAGGCAACACATAAAGCCGCCTCAGAACCAAAAATGGCATATCAATACTAAGTCATATTATGAAATGATAGTATTCTTTAAAATAAAACATTCAGAGCGAAGTTAAATAAGAAATAAACCACCACTGACAAATCCCGAACATTAACACATAAAGCAGCCTCAGAACCAAAAGTGGCATATCAATACTAAGTCATATTATGAAATAATAGTATTCTTCAAAATAAAACATTCAGAACGACGTTAAATGAGAAATAAACAACCACTGACAAATATCGAACAGTAAAGTCAAACGGGAAATTACAATCCAACAACAATAAATCTCAAAGTACAAAACCGGTGACGAAGAATCTAAAACACATGCACATATCTGCCCATGTAATGAACAGACATGTGTCATATTAGAGTGTGAAGAAACATATTTTTTTAATTAAATGTTATGTTTATTTTTAATAATTATGATTTTCAAATTAACTTACCAGACTCGGTCTGCTAATTCACTGGCCTTATTTTTTCTTATACTCTCCTTGTCCGAAATTAAGTCCTTATAACCCAGACCACGAGAGAAAATACTTGATTGACTTGATCGTATTAAAACTACATTACAGTCTTTTTCTTTAGCTATTTTGTTTAAAGCTGTCGTTAACTCATTCAGAAGCTAAAAAAAGTAATTTATTTTACCGGATGTCATATTTAGATATGTTTGTAGCATAAACATATCAGGAATATTAATTATTTAAAAAAAAATGTATAGGTTTGTAACAGTATTATCACATGAAACTAAAATCACTTAGATGACTTTACAAATATAAATAAAAAAGTTATGGCAAACATGGCACTTTTCCGATAAGTTTTTTTTTTAAATCGTTACTGTCGTAAGTGTTAAAACGAATTAACAAATCCGCTAAGAAATGACGCGGAGATAATAAACCTCTCAAAAATAACATCTTTTATAACTACATCTGTTAAAAATGGAATTTGTGAAGAATGATAACTCTTAAAATACTATCTTTTAGAAATTACATCTGCCAAAATGACAGCTGTCAAAAAAGACACCTGTCCAAAACTATATTTCTCAAAAGTTACATTTTTATCGCGTTCTTTTAGTTTTTTTTTTTTTCATTGTACCCCTTCAAAAAAGATCACGTACGCCCATATCATACAATCTGTCTCGGTTCCTAAGTAGCAATTATACCCAAGAGTAATAATTATTCACCAAATCGGCAACACTGTTCAGTGCAAACTTTCATAAGTAATCTTCTTAATAAAATGGTGACACCGAATACTTTATTATAGTTCAATGGATGACATTGTTGCAAATTTACTGAAAAGGTTCCCTAAATACTACTTGACAAAACTTTATTGTTCCCAATTATTGTACCAAATATGGTTCAATGTGGTTATCAGATTCTGTTAATATGATTTTTTTTATGTTTGATCCCTTAAGAACCATGTTAACATACGCCAATGACTTACACAATCTGGAGAAATCTGTAGATTTATCCAAACAATTTTTTTTGGCAAATTTGGTTTATTTTGGATTTCGCATTTCTTTGTTATCGTAAGGCAAAAAATTGATCGGAAACACACACACACAAACATCAATTATTTTTTCAAAAGATATTTCTTTGTAATATAGGAGCCTCAAAACGTTAACGAAAATAATAAAAAATATTCTGAAAAAAATAATACTTTCCCAGTTCCATATATGTATTACATAACAAATATATTTGAATATAGGGAAAGTAAAAATGAATCTCCAAACGGCTAAATGACATTGGTGCGCTTTTTAGAATCAACATTATAATAACGTTACTTATTCAAGTATTAGGCTATTAAGCATGTACTTTACGAAAGGAACAAAAACGTTAAAAGGGTTTTATTATTTCATAGTTCAGTTGACCATAAAATGTGAAAAATCCTCAGAGTGCTACCATTTAAAGCGATGCATTTTTGAGATAGGGGTGAAATTGTCAACTCTGCATTTTTTTCATTTTAACTCAAATTCTATGCACTTTTTGTAAAAATTCGTTGACAGAAAAGTTGTTCAAAATTAAATTTCCTATTGCAATATTACCTTCTAAAGCCCAATTATAATTTTTTTCACAAAAATATATTCAAAAACGAAGCAAAAAAATCCGAAAAAATTACAATTTTTGTTTATTTTCAAAATTTTCCCCCATAACTTTTTTCCACGTGAATTTAGGTATATGTATTGCTTCACAGAAAAAAACTGATATCATGTTCTTTAAAACGGTTTTTAGTAAAAGTCTTTAGGATTTGTAGTAACCAAGATATGAATTTTCAATGTTTGACTACTCTCATCGTTTTTTTTTCTAATTTTTAATGTTTTTCTTTAAACTTTGTCCTATAACTTTTTCCCTACGGATTTAGGTATATACAATTTGGCATGAAAAGAAGACTTACTTTAAAACCTTTAAAATGCGCCTGGTTAAAGTATGTACATATGTACAATTAATAGTAACCGAGATATATGATTTTCAGAGTTGGCTACTCCTAAATAGGGTTGGAAAACTTTGAATCATGGACTTATACCAATTTTCACCATTAAACATTCTGTGCCGCAAGATTTGCTTAAAAAAATATCCTGTGGATATACCAAGGCATGTAAAGGAATTTATGGCTGCAGGCAGTTAGGATTAAATTGCTCCATGTTCAGCAAAATATGTATGAGCGTCAATTTTGAAAACGATAAAGAACTGAATTATCAGAAGATATTTAATAAGATGCTGATGATAAAAAATGTTTTAAATAATTTTAATATGTAAATATGTAAAAAACCGTTTAAAAGGTCGTAAAATAAACTTTTTTATTCATTTCATATTGTATATACCTAAAGGAAGTGGGTAAAATTCGGCCTTTTTTATATTAGGTCCAAGTATCTTTATTTACATCTACAATGAATTGGTACAAAAATCTGAATGGCAAGTACCAAAAAACTTCAAACTTGCCATTTTTATTCAATTTTTGCCATGTTACACGTTTCTTGATCTTTTATTAAAAAAAATCATGATGCGCTTAACCATTGAAAATAAATAAATGCTAGTTTATAAGCTAAAGGACAAAGTTTAAAGAAAAACATTAAAAATTAGAAAGAAAAAACACTGAGAGTAACCAACTTGAAAAATTCATATCTCGGTGGCTACAAATCCTTTTACCAAAAACCGTTTTAAAAAACACGATAACAGCTTTAATCCCAGGGAAGCAATACCTAATTTTAAATTTGCGTGAAATAATTATTGGTTTTTTGATTATATTTTTGTCAAAAATTTATTTTTTACTTTAAAAAGGTGATATTTCGATAGAAAATTTAATTTTAAACAACATTTGTGTTAACGACTATTTACAAAAGTGCATAGAATTTAATTTGAAATTAAAAAATTGAAAACTCCTATCTTAAAAATGTATCCTTTTAAATGGTAGCACATTACGGTTTTTTCATATTTTAGGGTTAATTGAACATATGAAACAATAAAACCTCTGTAACGTTGTAGTTTATTTTTCCCACTTGTTTTGACATAGTTATAGCCTATAATAGTGACAATTAAATTGAAATAAAATTTTAGTTTCCTCGACCAAGAAGCAGCCATTTAAATAGATCACTAAAAGCTTTAAACGAATTGGAAGCCCTATATCTCTACGCCTGCATAAACTGGGTTTTTAGACCAAACCTTATCTGTCAGGAAACCAAAGTGGTTAGATGTATGAGGTGGCAGGCATGTCTATGCTGGAAACCCTTCAGATAAATGTGTATAACAAGAATTGCGATATTCTTTCTCTCTCAGAAAGGTTGGGAACATCTGCTAAATAAACAAAATGGTAAATGATAAAAAATAAAACGGTTTTTTTCTACCTTAATCGCTTATAACTAACGTATAAGTCGTAGAGAAAAATAATTGTAAAAAAAAAAGTTTCGTTGTTCAATTTCTGAAAAAGGTTAGTGAGAAACCGCAAAATACTTGTTTGCTTGTTGCTAAACAGCAATAAGCAAAAAAACGGAAAAACGTAGTTTCTTGCATAATTTTTTGGACCTTTTAGAAATTGAAGTGCAAAATTATTGTGCAATAATCATCAAATGGGTTTTAACCAAATTTGGAGTGACTTTCTAATATTAAGTTCTTTCTGGCAGAACATGGAGGCGTCTTTTAGGACCTTAAAAAAGAAACTTTTGTTTTCATAGTTTTTCTCTACGACCACTACAGTTATGAGAAATACCTAAATAGTTATAGAAAACATCCGTTTTTTCAATTTTTTATACATCTTTATTTGGGAAATGTTCTAGACCTTCCTGAGAGGGAGCGTATATTGATTATTGTTATATACATTTATCTAAAAATCTAAAGGATTTCCAGCAAAAACATGGCTTCCACCTTGCACATCCAACCAAAAACAGGTAAGTCTGGGTCGATTTCTGCCTTTCGATTCAATCAACTTCTCTAAATCCATGCATACATTTCATAAATAAAGTGTGTCCAATATTAAACTATTCAAATGGCGCATTTCGGCAAGGGACGTGCTGATAGATAGGCCCTTAAATAGTATTTACTAGAAATTTACTTAGGGTATGTCCTAAAATCAATAAATTAAAAATTTGTTATTGGGAAAGTAAATTTAATATACTGAAAATCTGAAATCTAAGGTACCAAAGTTCAGTTTCTTTAATGTTTCTGTATGATGATTTCTCGTATAAATAGTTTTACTAATTTATAAAGTGCGAATCTTAATAAATTACTTAAAAAATATTCTTACTTATCTTTTTAGAATGATGTGCATATTTTAATAATAGACCAAAATCCGAGGGCCCCCAGATCTTACTTATTTTCTCAGAAACCAAATGTATGCGTACCTGCTAGCTCGGGCCGACGGCCAATTAACAGGTACCCGATGCTAAAGGTACGTAAAAATTGTATTCATATTTCCTAAATTCTAAGTGCTGACTTTAAGTATGCTTTAGAAAATTTATTTAAAAATTAATAATCCATACTGCCAGACACTTTCCGTGAGCGTTTTAAAGCTTCCAAAATCAGTTTGATTTTGATATATTCAGAGAACTATTTCAATACTGTGTGAGCAACAAGACCAATCGGATGTGCCAAATATCCCCCCAGACACACGTAAAGTGTCCCTTTGAGTATGAGCGCGAGGGTCATTATTTGTTCGCTTGAGCATGAGAGAGATATCTATACGCATCGATCTTTCTTCTAGACTCACCGTCTATAGTTCGGACCAAATATAAATGGTATTCGCTAATACACTTTGAAAATAAAAAAAATGTTGTGTGAAACTCGCGGTCGTTTTCAAATGCCGATAAACAGGCGCCTAGGTTAATATAATTGTAATAAAACTTTCTTGGTCAAAGGCATTACTTGTAAAGATACGTAAAAAATTGTATATATAGTAAATCAAAAATATAAAAGTCACATATAAAAATAAAAAAGTGTCTGGCAGTATTGATTAATATTTTTTAACTAAATTCTCTAATAATACGTAAATATATTTATATATTTTTTAACTACATCAAGAAATCTTGACAAAAGTAAAAAAAATTAAAACTATAAAAAACTTTAAATAATAATTAAATTATTAATTTTTACCAAATATTTTATTATAAAAATAATATTAACTTTTAACTTTTTTTACAATCTTTTTTTTCCAAAATTTTTATTAACATTTCTTTACACTTCCACGGTTGGCATCTGCCAACGGTACCAAAAACTTTATTTTTTAACTTTCTTTTATGATGATTAATATTGAAATAAATTGTTTAATATTATTTTATATGATAAAAAGTGTTTTTACTATATTTATATACAGCCAAACTCTTCCGAATTAATTGTGAAAGATATAAACATTTTTTTAGGTTTTTTTTTTCTTTTCAAAGGGTACTTCGGTACCCTTTTTTTATTTGGACCCGACTATAGACGGTGAGTCTAGAAAAGAGATCAATGTGATCACGCTCAAGCGAACGAATAATGACCTCGCGCTCATACTCATAGCGACACTTTGTGTGTCTGGGGGGATGTTTGGCGGTTTAGACGGTGAGTCTAGAAAAGATATCAATGCGATCACGCTCAAGCGAACGAATAATGACCTCGCGCTCATACTAATAGCAACACTTTGTGTGTCTGGGGGGATGTTTGGCCCATCCGATTGTTCTGGCTGCTCACAAAGAGTATTAAAATAGTTTTCTGAATATCATATATAAAAATCAAGACTAAGAATATAAGTAAACTTAAAATATTTTTTTGGGAGCTTTAAAGCGTCTGGTAAAAGTTACCGCCCACGAAAATGTCTGGCAGTATTGATTATAAATTTTCAACTAAATTCTTTAAAACATACGTAAAAATTAGCACTGAGAATTTAAGAAAAGTTAATACTATTTTAGCACCGGGTACCTGTTAATTGGCAGTCGGCCCCAGCTAGCAGGTATTCATACTCTCAAAGTATATACTTACACTACTTTAATATTTATACTTACTCCGCGAGTTATATACCATATTATTTTGGGCATAGTAAAGCCGCTCTTTCAAAAATATAATAAACCAATGATCATTTATCTAAAATGCATTTCTTACCTCAGATGTGAAATAGCATCCTATATTTTTATCATTATACAAGTCAATTGTGATACTTTTGTTAAGCTTCTTGAAATTGAACGTGTTGTAATGTCCTATTCTATTTTCCGCACGTTTTTGTGACCGCTCTGATTCACGTGAGTCTGAATTTTTCTTGGATTTTTTTATTTTTAAAGGATCAGTCAATGGGTTAATAGCAGTTTTTTTTCTTGGAGTCCTATCTAAAAATTAAAAAAATCAAAGATTACGAAAATTTTAGTTGTTTATATTAATGAGATTGAACTGTAATTTTACTTAATGCAAAAATAAAGGATTAGTAACCATAAAAAGTATATTTTATTAACCTAGATTAAGATTTTTGGCGCTTGCTACAGAACTCGTACTGAGTGTTCGTTTTAGACAATATGTATACATATCACAATAATATGTAATATGAACACGGGTAAAGAAAATTTACCATTGACAAGATGGATATACATACTTCTGAAATAATGATCATGTTTCCAATAGAAAGTAATAATTAAGAGAGAAAAATATATTTCTAATCTACTAGTTCACACAAAAAAATAACAAATTAACTCATAATGTAGAAGTTGATTAACCAACCCCTATAAATTTATTAAAAACGGTAAGAGCTACCGGGTTGGTTTTAAATAAAGCGAAATAACCAAAAATTGACTAAAATTAAATTTTAAAATGGTTATAAATATTTTTGGAAAAAAAAACACTTTTGATATAAAAAAGTGTGTATTTTATTATACCTTCAAAAGCAGGGTCTTCAAATTTGTTATATTTTCTATTGCCGCTACCTAAATAAATATCTTAACAACGCGTTTAAATAACACCGATAGAGATCAATTTAACTACCTTTACATGTACGGTTTTAAAAACCCTCGTTCTAAAGCAGTTGGCCCGTGTATGGAAATGTGGCATAAGTTAAAAAAAATAATTTTAAATTTAATGTAAATTAAACAATAATTAAAATAACAATTTATTTTTTTTTTTAAACATTTTGGCCATTGTAAGAGCCATTTATTAAAAAAAAAGTCGTCAGAATTGCCAAAAGATTTTAAAGAAAAATTTAAAATATTATTTTAAATACTGTTTAATTTACATTAACATAATTTTCACATTTTAATTCCCTTTTAAAATTTAATATATTATTTATTAGTATTTAAGATGGCAAGTTAATAAAAAAATAATAAGAGAAAATAGTTATTTTTATATGATAAAATTTTTAAGCGCAACAAAGTATATACCTACCAAAAATTTCGTCAATACTTGTGTCCCGGTTTTTTTTTACAACAATTAACCCATCACTTCTAACATCGTCTTACAGAAAAAAAATCTTAAAATATCTAAAATTTTAAAAGCAACATTTATTTTTTTTTGTTTTTGTTTTATGCAGCTCCATATTTCTTTTTATATACTGAAAACGATGACCGAGACGTTTTTTGTTTTAGTTTTTTCTTCAAAATTTCTAAAAGTATGGCACCAAGACCGAAATGATTTTATACAGCGAGAACCTCGACAAAATTGTTTGATAAAAGAGTTCACTATAAGAATAAAGAACATATCATCAAGTCTATATGTGTAATTAGTTTTTAATTTTTTCCTTTAAAATTTTTAAAAGTATGCCACCAAGACCGAAGTGATTCCATCCGGCGAAAACCCCAATTAATTTGTTTGATAAATGATTCAATATAAGAATACAGAACATATCATCAAGTCTATATGTGTAATGGGTTAACAGACATGAACATAAGACATATGCGTGTAACAGACAAGAACATAGATATATGCAGATCTGCAGATCTATTGTTACATTTATGTAGACCGTTACCAAATTAATTTATTCAATAACTTAATATATTTACATTTAATTAGGTTACACTATTTTGAGTCAACAAATTTCAAAGTTTATAAATATATTATTCCGGATCGGCTATGAAAACGACTTATGTTGCATTTTGGCGTATTATTTTCAATAGGAAAACTAGCCTAGATCTTTTTAACTATTCATCGACAAACAAAGTTGTCTCGAGCGGTACAACATTCAAAAAACTACTGTCCATTATGAAGTGTCGTGTTGCCTTCTCGACACATGCAAAACGATAAGAGAATCTAGTTATCTTGGAATCCTTCATATAAGTTGTAAAATAATAGGGTACTTTGAAATCTGCAAGAACACCTCGCCACAGAGTTGTCGAATTAAGTGATCATAAAAATTGTTTGAATCTAAAAACTACAACTACATTTACTATGTCTGTTAAAGTTTTTTTTGAGTAATATAAATCAATTTACCTTCAATATCATCATCTAAATCCGAACTGCTAGCAGCATCTCCAGTAACAAAAACAAGAAAATTAAACAGAATTTTAAAGTTTGCATTTTAAAAGCTTACCTTCGATATCATCCAACTCCACACTTCCTCCTGTGTCGTCTCCACTGGAAATTGAACTGCTGGACCGCCTTCTAATCAAGTAAGAGGTTTCATTTGGATAAGAAAAAGACGGTGATGGTGGTGGCGTACTCCTAAAAAAAAATTGTAGTCACATTTTTTTTTTAACTTTAAATCTGGTAAAACAAACTATTTTATTGGCTATTGCATTTTTCAAGCATAATTTCAATATGTATACATGTTTTTTTAATTAAAAGTAAATAATCTTATTCTAGAACAAAACTAAAACGGTGCCGCTGATGAAGTGTTAAGAAAAACTACAAGAGATTTCCAGTTTGGTCCTCCTATAAGTAAACATGTGCGATTTTCTTTAGTTGTATATGTAGAAGATTTTCAATCTATATTTTATTTTTATTATTTTTTTAGTAAAAACACGTAATTCCACTTTTATGCATTTTTTTACAGTACGACTTAAGAGGCCCCAAACTTCCCCCTTTGTTAGTTCCTTTATTTCCAGAGTGTCCAAACCATGGAACCTACTACCCGCAGAAGTTTTCCTTTGTTCTCCAAATATTTAAGTCTCATGTTAATAAACTTTCTCTTACCACACTTAAGACACCCTAGGTATATTATTACTTAGGCCTTAAGCATTCGAGAACTGTCCCAAAATAAAAAAAAATACGTTTAGGCCCAGGTGAGACATTATCCTTGAAATATGCAGGTAACTGAGGTCCGTAATCCGAATTTAAAGAAGGAAGAAAGAAGCACCGCGTTAAATATAATTACATTTACTGCTACAATAATATTACAAAGAAGAAGTTTTGAATGAACAACAAATGACCATAAAAGAGCAACTCCTGGACAGATACTTTTAATTAGACTAAAAATGTAACGTAATTACATAAATAATGCAATGTTTCAAAAAATAAAAACCAAAAAAAAAACTGGAAATAAAAATTAACCTAAAAAAAGGACAGAAAATATATAGTAAAAAAAGACGTGGTGGTGGAAAACGTAATTTACTTTGTTTAAACGAGAATTTTTAGGACACTCATGACATACAGTATAAACAATTAATAATAGTTAATAAGTGTAGTTAAGCATTAATTGACGAGTAAATATTACGTCATGTTGAAAAGGAGATTAATAAAGAAAAAAAAGAGCTATGAGTAATATGAATGAAAATATGAAAAATGGTTGTCTCCTTAATGTACTTTTAATCAATTTGGTCAGATCATTTAATTCAATCTTGCGTAGTTCATTTAGGCATAAAGCGGTTAATTTAAATATCAAAAGTCAACTATTTCAATATTCAAAACTTAGTTCAATGATAAGCTCACCTCTGGGTTTAATAAAACTCTAATCATAGTTGTTTATGTGTAAATAAATTTTGAATGCCTATTGTTAATGGCTTGTAAGAATTAGTGATATACAATAGGTATCTAATAATATTCATATTCTCCTTTATTCTGTATTCAATCAATTTAAAATGGTCTGGGGATCTTTAAATTACAAATTTTAGAGTATCAGTTTAGAACACCTAAAAATTGTGGCTTTAGAAATTAAACATTTAAGACATACGAAATACTTTATCAAAAGGCTGCTAATTTACTAGTAGTAGCACGTATAAAAATGATCTAATAATATAAATTCACAGATACCAGAGCAAAATACTTAATAAAACATCTTCTAATTGGTAAATTTGAATGAAAACCATTTAAAATGATTACTTTTTACTACTATATAAAAGTATATCTTAATGTATAAAAAATTACTAATACCGAGCAAAAATTATGTCGTTTTAAACATTTTAATTTAAATAAGACACCATTAAAATGATTTCTTTTACTGCATCAACTTCCATCAATCGTATTTTTTTTGTTGAAAAATTAGTGTTTCATTTTTTTTCCAAATGTTTCTAATTTTAAAGCAATCTTTATGTATAATAATATAAATATATAATTGATGTTGAATGCAATACTGCTTATGTCTGCATCAAATATTCCTCATAAATAATATAATTAGATAAACACGGCCGATTAAAATATAATGTTATCAAATCATTTTTTCTTTTTCTTTTTTACATATTATAAGAGCCTGACATAATGCGAATCAGCGACTTCAAGTTTTAACTTAAAACCAATGTAATTTCACATTTTACTATTATCTTTTCCTGGTCTAATCAAAATTTCATTATAATAACTTAAAACTTATACCAAAGATTAAAACTTTTTTTATTTTCTATTATAAGTGAGTAATGTTATATTCACACAGATTTTTTTAATTTAAAAGCGAACTTTTGAGCAACAGCACAAACCAGAAGTTATTGTTATATTTTTGTTGAATAAGAATAAATGTCTTATATGTTTATTGATATGAATAAATAAGATTGGTTAATTTTGATGCTGAAATAGATTTCTTAAAATTTGTGTATTTTATCTAGAAACCGCAACTGCTAAAGATCATATTATTACCTGCTTGAGTCTTTCGATTTCTGTCTGCTTATTCCGGATGGAACCACTGGCACAGAAACAGAAGGTGGAGGAGTAGATTTGGGAGCAATGACAGCAGCTGGTGATACTACAGGTTCCTTTTTACGCAAGGACTTTGGAGATTCCACTGTAGTAGTGTTGACTAGATCTGATTTAATTTGATTGGCCTAAAACGGGTAATAAATTTTTAATAATAGCCCTACATTTATATATTTTTTACAAGTTCTTGTAATGTGCTTAAGAAATTAAGTCAATAAAAGTACAGGATAACCCGTGTTCAGATTGCTAATACGCTTATGAAAGAAAGATATTTAGCTGGAATTTGTTAAAATAAACAAAAAAAAATGGCTACTCTGTTGCCACATTGTTTAAGTTCAAAAAACTCTCATAGTGATCCAAAGATGGTCTGTTTACTCTATAAAAACCAACATATTCCAGCTACCAAAAACTTAATATAGGTGACACCCACTGGTCTTAAAGATATTAAAATTAACGGCCTAGAAATAGTAAACAAGTTTGTCTGAGTTGAGTATTTAAAGTGGAGTTACCTTCTCATTTAGTATTATGGCAATTGTAATAAAAAAACTTGTTTATGGAAATTAAATTAATAGATTATTAAATGACGGTGTGTAACCATCTAAAAGAAAAGAATACTAATTTAGGAAGTGTGTTCTGTTTTTTAAGTAAATTAAGTTTTTAACCAATTTTAAATAGCCTTGATTATAACAAAACAATTTATTAATCCTAGTATGCCTTGGTTATCGTAAAATGTTTAAAAATAATGATATTTTTTAGTTTTTTTGTTTCTTTATACTTTTTAAATATCTATATATATATAATTTGCTAATGTGGATATATTTATATGTAGGTAGGTATATAATATATTTATTTGTCTGTCCACGTGATTCTGAAGTTATGGCTTGAGCTAAAATCATGAAATTTGGCACAGTGGTAGTCTTTAGCAGTGGCTAGAACCTAACGAAGCCCGTTTTTTGAATTTCGCCGCCGGGACAAAAATAGGAGCAAAAAAGCGTTTTTTTACCGTTAGCCGTACGGAAGGCGTCTTACGGAGACGGAGGTTACTTAATATTGTCTCTCGCCTGGCGGAGACAGGCTTTTCATCTAGTCTGGTATAAAAAATATCAAGATGTAAAGAAGAAATACCATGTTCAGAGGTTTTAGGACAAACTGGTATTATTCCAAATCTAAAAATAAAAAGTTTTTATTCACTGGACCTTTGGGAAACGATTTTCTGTCCGTCTGAATGAGTTATTATATCTAATAACAGAGTTACGCTACTGTATATTATACTTAACTAATTGGGTTAAGAAACTCTACATGCACAAACAATTGCGAACTAATTGTTTGTGCATGTTGCAATATACTGACATAACAATATATGTTTTAAATACCATTAAATAGCTTTTAAACATTTTTTTATCTACATTTTTTAGCAATTTGGCATCGTTAAAAAATAAATAATGGGAAAGTTTGTTCCAAACAAAATGTCTATTGTCTGACGTGACAGTAATTCTAGTCAAATGTTAGAGAAATTATTAGTTTATCATCTTCTCAATCTGATAATACTAAAATTTTCGCAAATCCATTGATATTTCATAATATTATTATATAATGAGAAGATCTAAAAACCCTTGAAATGTGGACTAGTGAGTAGCAAATAAAGTTTAAAGAGACAAAGTGCACTGTTCTGCACTTTGGAATAAATAATCGATAAATTAACTACATTTTAAATAATGTTACCCTAAAAATAGAGATCTAGGTACAACTGTACCAGCTACTTAAAAACTATAGCCTCATATTTTGCAAATTTTTAAAAAAGCAAATAGTGTGATATGTTTATTAAGGATATTCCAGAAAACCACTACAGAAATGGTTACCAAACCAATTACCTAATACTGTATGGAGTCATAGGTTCTTAAAGAAATCGAAATATTAGAACAAATTCAAAGAAGTGTTGCCAAAATTCCGAGTGAAACCCAAAATTGGTCCCATAAAAAAAGATTGAAAATATTTAGGCTGCCGACTTTAAAAGAACGATGACTGAGGGAAGAATTAATAGAAACATTTAAAAGCTTAGAAGGCCATTACTTAACAGGCCTCAAATTTCATCCGATAAACTTGAATGGCGACTTAAGTAGACATAGACAGAAACTGCATAAAGAATGCTAAGCTTCTTTGTAACAGAATAGTATATTTATGGAATGCATAAGTAAACAGACTGTAACTGCAGTTTCAACAAATTAATTTTAAAACCATATTTTATACCTTTTTGGCCAGATCTTTAAAGGTCTTTTCAACCGAAATAACAGTCTTTTTTCTTTTCTCCTCAATATGATCTTCGGAATTTTTAAGGTCATATAACATTTTTATTGCTCCTTCATCTCCCAATAATCTATCAATTTCTGTCTTTGGCTTCTTGGCTTTCATGGCAACTTTTGAACCAGGACTTGTTCTTTTTTCAGCAGGACTATTGGCTGTTTTCTTTGGCGAGGGTTTTTCGTCTGCTTAAAATTTAAAATATGTATTGTATTAAAAAAATCATATTTAGATATATCTGAAAAATAACAATAAATAATTTTCAAGCATTACTGTTTCTTTTTAAAATTTTAAAGAATCAAATTTAAAACAAAACGTTAAATAAAAGACAAGACTTCTATATTAATAAATAAAAAAACCGGGTAGCTTTAATCGCGTTAATTTAACAAATTTAAATTATTTTTCAGGTCAATTTGCAAATTCGGAAGGGTCCATTGAGTTTGTGCTTGTACAAATCTACCGGGTTACAATGAAATCACTACCAAGCCTTTCATTTTCTTAAATAAAAACATAACAATTTCAAATTTTAGGATGATATATTGTGTCATCGGGCGCCTATTTTGGATATAACATTTGCCTATTAATTCGGGTTTAAACGAAAGTGGCGTGAATTTTGACATTTTAAATGGTACACCCTGTATATTTTTAAAGATTCGAATTCCACAAGCCCTTTCTGATATAAACGTTTATTATATCCTATACTTATAGTTGTTGGTTTCACAAAAAATGGCGATTAAAAATATCCAAACGACCGCACATTATGCAGTACAAGGGAGAACAAAAGGATCTATATCTAAAAAATTATTAGGTTTAGTCTCCATGAACAAAAATGTTCAGAAAGATGTACCTAATTTAAATTCAATGTTCAATACAAGGAGTCCCGATACATTTTTTGAAGTAACATTATTAGAAAAGTTAATTTTCGCAGCACTTCCGGTAAAGCCGGAAGTAATATTATTATGACCTCAGCAGAGTCTCCAAGTAGAGTTAAATTAAACGTAATAAATTTTAACGATATTCACTTGTTTTCCCATTTAACCGCATAATGTGCGGTGGTTTGGATATTTTCAATTTCTCGAAACCCAACAAAGATAGGTATATGATAGGATATAATACAGGTTTTATATTAGAAAAGTTTTGTAGAATTCGAATCTTAAAAAGTGTAGAAGGTATTTTATTTAAAATATCAAAATGCAGGCATTTCCGGTTAAACCGGAAGCAATAGGCAAATGTTATTACATCCAAAATCGGCATCTGATGACACGATATACCATCCCCAAATTTGAAAGTGATATTTTTTAACTGAAGAAAATGAAAGGCTCGGTGGTGATTTCGTTTGTTTCTAGTATACCCTGGAATTGGTCCCATCTGGAAGAAATCAAAAAAATATTTTTGACAGCATAACAAATTATATAACTGCTTGTTCGTTGGTCTTTTACTTAAAAATAATGTGAATAAAATTTTACAAATAGTAATTGGACGTTTAAAAAACTGAGAACACAAAAACATTCCAAAAATAAAGTTAGTAAGGTTCCTGTTACGAAGAGTGTAATCAAAACAGTAATTTTATAGGATTCTTTACTCTCCACAACTCTTAAAATAATAATAATAACAAAATAAGTATAATAAATACAGGGTGTCCTGATAAGGTCGTCCTCCGGCGATATCTCGAGAACTTTCATCGCATAGCTTTCGAAAAAAAATATTTATTGTAAAACCAGCTTCGAGAAAATGCTTGAAATTATTTTCAAGTTTCTAATTCCACTGCTAGAGGGCGTAAAACTAAGAACAAATTTGAAAACACGGATTATTTAAAAATATTCCATATTAACTTATATCATTGATAGTTTTTTCACAAACTATGTAAAATAAGGAAACTTTTTTCCTTTAAGCTTATTAACTTATATCATTGATAGTTTTTTCACAAACTATGTAAAATAAGGAAACTTTTTTCCTTTAAGCTTTTTCCCTAACCTGTCAAATACAGAGAGGGGGGAGAAGCGAATGTACATTTGAAAAAAATTAAATACCTTTTTTTCGGCTTAACCGATTTTGATTAAATAAGATAAAAATTGGTATAATTAATTTATTTTTTTGTTTTATTCCTAGAGACTGATTTGTGTCAAAGTTATAAATTTGGTCAATTTTTTCGAAAAATTTAAATTCAACGAAATTATTATTATAAGCCCAGTCTCGACTTATTGCCGAAAAACTGCATTACTCGTATCCTTTCCTTTTTTAAGCTCTCAGATGAACAACAAATTACAAAAAGCAGGGACGTCAAAAATGCCAAGTGCATTGTTTGTCAAATGTGATAATTTTAAATTTAATTCTTGTTTATCGCAGTTCATCGTTATTATTATTAGTAGTAGGGTTGTTAATCGTTCTTAAGTAATTTTAAATTATGTCTTTTTCTACCAGGCATACGATATACTCGCCATATCGAGCGGTCGCAGTGGAGGGCGTAAAAAGTCCACTCACTTTAAACCTAACCTACTTGCCATTTGTTTTGAAAATTTTCAAAATGCCTCTAGTGCTGCAAGACAATATGCCTTAAGGTATTTTCAAAGACGGTATTTTAATAGAAAAGTGGTTAGACGTTTGACAATTCATTTAAGAGAAACTGGAAATGTGCATCCTATTCCAGCACAATGAAGATACAATTAGCCAGAGCCCGTAGATAATAATAAATCAGCTATTATTATCCACGAGCCGGGTAATTATGAATGCTGTTATTAAATTGATGATAAACAAATAATAGGAATATTACTGATATTATTTAATATTTGTAGAAAAACAAATCGTTTTTGTTGTCATGGCCTTCTCGATAAAAACGCCGCATTGTTTATCTGACAACTTAAAATAGGAAAGGATACGAGCAATTCAGTTTTTCGGCAATAACTCAAGAATTAATTAAGATATCAAATTGCGGTTTTCACCAGTTCCTTGACTTTTTTATGCTCTTTTTAATGGGCTTATAATAATAATAATACCACTGCATTTAAATTTTTCGAAAATGTTCACAAAATTTATAACTTTGACACAAATCAGTCTCTAAGGAAATAAATTGATTATACCAATATTTTATCTTAAGCCCTAATTAAAGCTCTTTTAAACAAGACCTAGATTATCAAAATCGGTTAAGCCGAAAAAAAGTTATGTATTTTTTTCAAAGGTACATTCGCTCCTCCCTCCTCTCTTTATTTGAAAGATTGGGGAAAACGCTTAATGGAAAAAAGTTTTTTTACTTTACATAGTTTGTAAGAAAACTAACAACGACATAAGTAAATATGGAATATTTTTGAATAATCTGTGTTTTCAATTTTGTTCTTAGTTTTACGCCCTCTAGAGGTAGAACTAGAAACTTGAAAATAATTTCCAGCATTTTCTTAAAGCTTGTTTTACTATAGATAAATATTTTTTTCCGAAAACTATGCGATAATGGATTTTCGAGATATCGCCGGAGGACGACCTTATCAGGACACCCTGTATAAAACCAAAGGGTCTATGCAGAAGTAGACATATCCATTTATTACAAATCAAAGAAAAACAGAAACTATTTTGTCAAAAGTCAGAAAAAAAAACGAATCAAATAGATCAATATGAAATAATTAAATAAAATACTATAACTTGGTTAATGTCATTTACGATATTACGTCATAAATTTTGACAAGAGAACCTCAAAATTTCTTGTATCAAAATTGTAAAAATATAAGGTTTAAATATTATTTAATTTTTAGTTAAATTTTTAAAGATTAATTTCATCTCGAAACGGAGACTTGCCACCGAAACGTGGATAAGTATTTTGTTTGTTTTTAAATTTTGTTTTAGGCGATCTGTTACTTTACAGAAACCAATAGGACTGAGCACACTTAGTTTCTATACCCAGGGGACAGCCTCAAAGCGGTCCCATTGTATAAAGAAAAGAAAAGGAATTTTCGGCGAGTAGCTAACTAGAACTGTTTAAAACTTGATTCAGTTAACACGATGTAATAATTTGAAACATACCTTTTTTCTCAGTTTTAATTTTATTTTCCACAGCTGACTTTTTGGTCAAGTCAGCTGTTCTATTCTCGTTTTTTGGCTGGACGGGTTTTGTACTTGGTTTCGGAGGCGCTGGCGACTCGGTTTTTACAGATGCAGGTTTGACCGGAGTTAAACGAGAGGGAATGCTCTCATCGGGATCCCAAATAACCTGGAAATTACATATTTTTCAGGGAATGGTCAAAACTGTTCTATCATAAAGAGTTAGAATGAAGTAAAAGAAGTTCCAAGATCTATTTACAATACAGTTAGATACTTCGAGGTTACCGGTCGACTACAAAACTAAACAATCTTTATTCCTTTTTAATAAATGCATGTTTGGCAAAAAAAAGAATTTTGTTTCTAGTTTTAGTAACGTTTTACATACAAGGCAAGGTATGAAAACATAAATGTAATATCGTAGAGTGATTATTTGCGGTAAATGGAACCTACATATAAGAACTAATTTTAGCACTCTTTTTTAAAAGTATGTTTGAAAACACATAGAAAGGCTACCTACCAAATGTGTTTATATGCGTTTGAAAGGAATAACTTTTGATTAATGCTTATGGCCGCCATATTTACTAAAAGAATGCCGTCTATGGAACACTATTACGCACGGGTAGATGGTTAAATGCCTGTTGAGCCGTTCCAAACCTAGTCTTCAAAAGTCTTCAACTTTTTAAAGAAATCGATAAGTTTGTTATGTTCATGTGTAACTACAGGTTGTTTTTGAAATTTTTAGGGGATATTGTTTAATCATGAAAAGACTAACTGGATATAATGAGATATGTATTGTTTTTTAAAATTGGTCTTTTTCGATAGGTTATTATTAAAAATAGAATAAAGATGGTGTTTAAATTTTATTGTATTTTTTTTACTTAATATTTTATAACTTTTAATTTATGATACAAAGTTGTTTTTTATTGTTTTGTTGTTAGGCCGGTCCACTATTAATTTACCTTTTTATTAACGAAACACACTTGATATTAGTCAAGTAAGAAAATGGGTATTTCCATTTTTTATATATAATCATTATGAAGGAAAGAAAAATTCAAAAAAGTTTTAAAATAAAAAAATCTTCTTGGTTAAAGGTAATGCATTATGTAAATGCAATGCAAACAAGTAACAGTTTGAAATACATCATTAAAAGAGTATTTGTGCCGTTTCAAAATATGTAAATAATATACAGAGCGCGATTAAAACCTGAACCGGACTGTGTTTCACGACAAAATTGGTAAAAAATTAATTTTGTGCTTAAATATGCACACATATAAACTATAAATACGACTAGAATTTTATAATATTGCGTAAAACAGTAAGAGTATATCTTGTATGATGATTTCGTGATCATCCAATACATATAGATATACAACAAAAATTTTTGATTAGTGTTAAATCTAATTATTTACTAAAAAAGTTTAAGAATTAAATTGAATCCAATTGCCGTAGAAATTAGAATTACTAGTTGATGAGTATAAAAAAAATATTTTTTGCCTTAAGTTATGCCTCAAAATAATTATATTTTTCCAAAATTTTACAGATTTGTTTTATTCACATTGGTCTATTAATAAACCACAATTTTTTAGCATTTCATTAAAGTGTAATAAATTATATTGCGTATTGTTGTACTCGTCACATTAAAGACCAACCTTTTAAATTGGAGCTATTTTTATCTAGGCTATATCAGTGAATACCAGTGAAAAATATTAAGAGTTTTGAAGACAAGAAAATTCCGTATCAAATAACATGGGTTTATTAACGAATCACTCAAAAAGTTACTAAACAAGAGAAAATGCAATAGGTATAGGGTTAATAAAGAGTGGAATTTGAAAACTATCTAAAAAACTTGTTAGTTTCGCCAGTAAAGATCAACACGATGATTCTATTTTATCTTTCGCACAACGACGAAATACTTCAGTAGTACTGTACTAACGCGGCCACATTGAAAAATAATCGTTTAGTTTGAATTAATTTGTAATACGGCTGGTGTTTTTAGCCATTTTATAAACTGGCCGATCAAATACGAGCCACATTCTCAAATAGATGATTATGATAAAGAAAATTTACAATTTTAGAAAAAAAACCTAACGACAACTAACTAAAACCTAACCAGAACTAGGTAATAGTTTGGAAGTTGTTGTTTACGGTCCCCAAGAATTGCATTCTATTTGGGTGGTAATAAATGATTATTACCTGGTTTGATCCAAATAGGATGCAATAATTGGAGACCGTAAACAACTACTTTCAAACTATTACCTACTTCTGGTTAGTTTTTGGTTACTTGTCATTAGGTTTTCCTTCTTAAATTGAAATTTTTCTTTATCATAATCATCTATTTGAGAATGTGGCTCGTTATCGATCAGCCAATTTATAAAATGGCTAAAAACACTAGCCGTATTATAAAATAATTCAAACTAAACGATTATGTTACAATGTGGCCGCGTTTTATAAAGTGGCTAGCCCTTTTAAAAAACGGCGAAATTTAAGGTTTGTTCCAACACGTCGAAAAACCGTCACCGAACGATCACGCTCATGCGCATTGATTAAAGTGCGTTCCAACAGAGACGTGACGGTTATCGGACGATCCTGTTTGTGTACCATCAGAGCTTGGGATCATTTATGTTACGGTTTCAGAACGGTAATTCCTATACATGGCTCAAATTAAAAACTGTTTGGGTTGACTTGCGCATTGAGCATCTTGGCACTGGATTTTTTAATTTTAACAGCTGTTTCATCTTTCATCTTCATATGTTTACTGTTATTTAGCGACTATCGTGCATCGTGCTTTAGCATTTCCTATTTCCTTGCTTGTTTAATTACTCAGAAGCATTAATTTTTACACCTTCTAAGCCCATCATTGAATTTAATTATCTTTAAATATGAGTGACGATATTATGGGTAATATTTGCTAACTTTGATCACAAAAATAATAAGTAGAAAGGTAGGGTTATTTTTTTAAATAAAAAAATTTAAAGACATTTAACATTTTGATTTGACAGTCCCGAAAACGATCCGCAAAGCGATCCAACGTTTGTTACTTTTTGTACCGTCACGAAAGTATTTTAAGTCCGCGCATGCGTCGAAGCGCACCAAAAAACAATTCAAAAACGGTTTCGAAACGATACCGAATGCTTGTTGGAACAAACCTTTATAATCTGGCTACGACACCTCCACAATGCAAACTAAATAAACATTATTAAATGAAATAACCCGTACATTATCGACTTTAAGATTATATGGGAATTTTTATAACTAAATTTAGCTTGATAAAAGATTTTTTAAGAATACGAAAGAAGTAAAAATCAGTCTAGTTATATGGGCTAAAAGCCTTGTATGAACTGTTCAATAATAAATAAAAAAATAATTACCAAAACCCGTATAATAATAGGGTAACAAGAACTATATTAAATTTTCACACAGAATCCAAATAGCATTTTTAGTTTTTTTAAGCATACGGTTAAAAGCACTCGGAAATAAAAAGTCAAATGCCAACTGTAATATATATGATTAAACAAGCTTCGTTTTCCGAATGACGGGACAGTTAACATGAAAAATAGAAGTAAAAATATTTTATAAAGTTTTTAGATATTAAAAAAAAACTAGGCCATGCTTCATAATAATAGGGTTTACCTTTTTCTTAATAACCCTAGAGCTTTTAGTCACATATACATCTCCAGAAGCAGGAGTTTGCAAATTCGGCTTTAGGTCAATTTCAGCCGTATTGACTACCACAGTTGTTTTTTTGGATGGCGAAGACACAGATTCAGTAATACTATCGGTGGATTTTCTTTTACGCGAATAGGTTTTCAGGGCCATATTAACCTAAAAAAATAAGGAAATAATTATAATCTGGGTTAGAAAAATATTCTAAAATGCCATAAGTTGCCAAGCATTATTTACGTCGGCTATACCGGGTGACCAAGCTGACATGTTAAAGCTGATAACTTTTTGATTCTTAAAAATATTATTTTAAAATTTGGAGACGTTTTACAGTAGATAGTTTGTCTTCTTTCAGGACATAATGTATTTTTGTGACTTCCAGTTTAACCGGAAGTAAGTGTTTTTTTTTTAAATACCACCCATGTATCACAATATTATTTTGGTCTTAAAATGGCGCAAAAAATTTTAAATAAGCCATGATATACAGCTTGGACCATATTAAAGCTTAGTATGCTGTAATAAAAAAGAACAGATATTTTATGGTGTGTTTTACATTCTTTTGGCCTGCTTAATGTCAGTCGAGGATGACCTGATTTTCTATATTTTGAAAAAAAAAACTACCTAAGTAAAGCGCAATATTTCGGAAAATAAAACAGGAACTGTATCTTTTGGTTTGTCCATTTTGAAAAAGTCATTTATCTATCATTTTAGCTAGATAGAATCATCATTAATAATTAGCTTTACAATTAAGCCAACATTTTTTGCATATTAACTGAAAGAACATCTATCACTATTACACTAAAATATCAAGTAGGAGTGAAACAGGCCTAAACAAGAGACCCCTTCTAGATTTTTTCATCGAACATGGTCAAAACCGACTCGAAACAATTTATCTAAAACCTAAAAGGCGACTCTATTTTTGGCGTTTGTCGAAATTTTACCGCAATTTAAATATAAGTTTATTTTAGATACCTCTAATGAATTAACTAAATCACACCCAAAAATGTCAAACCGAGAAATAAAATAAAACAATTTTCATCAAGATAGATGATCCTCTACTAGTGTAACAATGATAGATGTTTATTTAGTTTTCATGTCTGGCCAGTAACCCAAAGAAAAATTTGTAAAATCAAGCATTCAAGTTTAAAATAAGTCATAATTCTTAGGGCACAGAGCCAAACAGAAGGTTGTAGGCTCAACTACAACTTAATGCAAAACACATTTTTAAATTTAAAACAAAGCCTAAACATTAATCATAAAAATATTAAGCCTAGTCAATTAATGACGGTGTCTGAAGTAGGGAAGTGCTTTGTTCGACGAAAGTATATGTTAAAATGGATTTTTAGATAAATAAAACATTCTCGTTGAGTTTATATTATTTTTATAAACGAAATAATCTTACCTTGATTTGGGGCTCTACCTCCAAGGCTTTTTTATCCAGATTCACGGGCTTTTTATCCGGAGATAGTTTTATAGGACTACTTTTTACAGGACTTTTTTCTTTGGCAGAGTTTTGTTTACTGATATTGGAGGTACTTTTTCCACTTAGTGTTTTTGTAGGCTTTCCTTCCGACATCTTGGGCGTGAGTTCCTTTAAATATGGCTTAATACAAATACAACTTATTTATTATAGTATTTTGGCTAGAACCAATCTTGTAAAACGTACAGACCATTGAAGCACAATGCGCTGCACTTAAATATATGAAGGCGTAAGTAGTAACTTACAAAAATATTTCAGATTGTACAGACGATCAAAAATAAAAATTAAAAGAATTGTTATTTATTTCTAATATATCAGCAAAATTATGTCTAAAATTATCATTATTTTCCCGGCAGTCCTTCTTAATAATTTAATTACATATAATAGGCAATGTTTCATACGGCACCAATTTCTTTTACGTTTTACATGACATGTCCTTGCTAAAATACGGATTGCTTAAATCAAATAGTGATATAAATTCTAAAAGGATTTATTAAATATATATTTTTCTCTAAATTAGGTCCCAATATTTAAATCTAAATTGCCAATATTGAAAATTATAATAATATATCTTGCAAGAATGTGTCACAAACAATTTTAAATTATTGAAGATATTCGGTCCTATTATTAAGCGTTAATGTGACTTTATCGGACGGGTGATGATCTGTTGTTAAAGTTAGCAATGGACTTAACATTGGGTTAAATTTAACAAAGAGTGAAAAATAAAAAATCTTGATAACGTAGCACATTTCAAAGCAACTAAATGACTATAAATTATTTAGTTCGGAATTTTGGTTTAAAAATCAATTAAACATTTAAAAAAATGCCTTGCACAGATTATGAAAAAAATAGGTTGGCACTTTAACAGTCATTTTATATATTTTCTTTAAAAACAAGCAGTACAATAGATAGCTTAAATGATACTTCTTTAAATTTGGTTTTTAATAGTTCAATAGCTTATTCTTATTAAATTTTATTGACAAATTCAGTGATACAATAGCTGCTTTAATTTTTACTTTCAATAAAATTAGAGTTTCTTTTTTTATTTTCAACAAAACAAGCAAAACTTTTATTTAATAATCTTTTCTTCTTTTATTCTTATTTTTCTACTCTACTACTTACGACATCTATACTTTATATTAGAAACGTAGCAACAAATGTTGATCCCACATCCTAACTTCCTAAAATCTAAAGTGTCGGCATTTTTACTCGAACCTGACTTATAAAATGTTTGTTTAACATTCAGGTAGTATTACCTGTGGATTGGACAAAATATTAAAAAAATACGTCGACTAGTCAGCCGTAGAGCAACAGAGAAGAGTTATACTCCTATTATAGGAGTATATACCCCGCTCGGCATGCTGATTGGTCGGCATGGTATACGACCTTCTCCGCCGACAAATCAGCACGCTGAGCGAGAAAATAATGTTGTACTCTTATTCTTATTTCTCTCTTACGCACATTGTTCGCACAACCAAGTTGCAAGACTGCCTCTAGCAGTATATGCTCTAAGGTTGCGATGTATCTGAGTAGCTTTCTAGTGATGAAAAATTTTCCGCACCTTAGAGCATGGTTTGCTCCAATAAGTTAAACAATAAAAAAATGGTAATTAATGTGCTGCTGCGTGCGTGTTAAAATTATTATATGTATATGCACTGTTTCTAAAGTCACGAACATCTTTTTATTGTGATGCAAAATTCATGGATTTCGAACAAGTCGAAAATATACCACAGCGGGTCTCTAACGGTTTTTTAGTACCGCATGTTATAGCTCTGGACACGCCTTAACTTAGGGAACAAGAAGCATTTTCTAGGTTGATTTTATTAATTTATACATAATATATAAATACACAAATAAACATAAAATTATTTTAACTCTTTTGTTTTAAAAAGAATAGATGGATAATAAACAGCAGTAGGTAATAAAATTCTTGTAAATAAATCGTTTTACTAATATTTATTAAATTAAAACAGCAATTTTCTAGGAAAATAAAGCAAATATTTTTCCTATTCTAGATGTAATACTACCTAAATTTATCAATAAAATGTAATAAGCATGAGTTATACTAAAGAACCTATTAAAAAAACAAATTTAAAGAAGTTTTTCAGTATTAGTCATTTAAGCTATCTATTGTACTGCTTCTTTTAAAAATATATATATAAAATTACTTTGCTAAAGTGCCAAACCTATTTTTTTCATATTCTGTGCAAAGTAATTATTTATTGTTATATGTTTAATTGGTTTTTAACGTAATATCCCAAACTATATATTTTTTAGAAATAGTTAACATTTAAAAAGTTCTGCCCTGTCGCCAAGAGTTTTCATTTTTACCTCTTTGTTAAATTTAACACATTGTTAAGTCCATTGCTAACTTTAACGAGGCGATCATCACTTGGCCGAAAATCTCTCACAGTTAATTAGGAGAAAGTAGGAGAAAGTTTATCTATGGAATAATAGAAATGAACCCCAAATCTGTTTTTTAAAACATGTTACGCCTATACAACCGTATCCACTAACCTAAAACTACTTAAAACTTTAACGGGTCTAGACATAACCACCTGACTAGTTTGAGAAGTAACCAATTATTAAGCTGCTTAGGGTTTAAGTAGTTTTAGCTTCGTAAAAACGGCATTTAGAGGCTATGAATAGCATTTCATTACAGACATAACATTTAAGAAAACAATCGGCATTAAACCAAAGAGTCTATATTGGCGTGGGGTTGCATCGACACACACAAGCACGCTCGTTTGCGTGTGGTGTGGTGTGGGTTTGTGCATATGGTAAGGGTTTTTGGTATTTTCCTTCTGAATCTCTTTAGACAAGTGATTTTATTGTAATTTTATTTGTAATTTTTATTGTAATTTGCATTGTCAAATTTCCTAATTACCTTAACTTGTCTGCTCTTCACAAATCTGGTGCTTGGAGACAAATAGGGCAAATCTTGCAGCTGTTGCAGAGCTATTTCTCTCTCTAAATTTTTTAGATTTGTTTCATCGGTTGGAGTTGATTCTTTAGCCTGAGATTCGTCTTTTGATAAAACTGGAAGTTCTTCTGTATCTCCATCTCCTATAAAATATACGTTGATTTTAATAAAAACGTGCAAATCAAAGCATTCGAAAATTTTCTCTTTTGTCAAATACATATTGCTTTGGCCTTAACCTAAATCTATTTATAAATAGCGAAACTGAAAAATTTGCATTATTTTACTTTTAAAGGGATTTAGGCTAATGTTTAACAAAAACTGTATACAATAACACTTGGCTAGCCTCAGTTTTAAAGAAGTCAATTATGGTATATACTAACTAATTGTTAAGACTATAATTAATGTAAAAAAAGCTTGTGTGGCCTAAATATAATCAGAAAGGAAGCCGAGAAATTTTTTTGTAAATAGTACCAGCAACATTGGTCCAGGTGGCCCGATTTATTTTGCGAATCCCAGACCACTTGAATGATTGGCGACGTGGCAATGAGGTTACCGAACCTATTTAATGCATCAACGCAAGCAGTTCGTTCAGATGAAGCCCATGACTTAACATGTATGATTTATGTTCGTTTTACTATTACCTTTAACTTATTTTTAGTCTCTTCTTGTAAGTATTTACTGTATTTTTAGTGTTCTAAATTAGTTTCTTAAATATTTTTCATCGTGTGTTTAGTTTTTAAGAAGTCAGTAAAGACGGATCTTCTTGGACATGCTTTTTTACTTATGATAAATATTTATATAAAATGATAAAATATATTGCCACTGCAATTACGTTTTAAGGCGAAATTGTATAAAAATAAGTTACTTCAAATAAGAGCGACACTGATTAATGGATCAGTACAATTTCCACGACTAATATAGGTTTTAGTGTTTAGGACGGTATAAAGCTGTTATTGGCGGTGGTGTGACATTATTATTTTCCTACTTTGGATTAATTCACATTTAGATATTCACTATAACTGACTGTAGAAAAAGCGAGAAACTATTTTTTATTATTGATTCTTAATACATAAACCATTTTTTATGTGGTAATTATTAAGATCCATTTGCTAAATACATTAATATTATCAAACCTATATTAAAAACACAAAATTCCACAAATCATGATGCATATGTCAACCTGCATCTGAGAATAATCACAGAATTAACTGTAACGCTTCTAGCACATAGCCAAATAAAACCGCCGGTGTCTCCGGATACTGCACAAGTAAAAACAATAATTAATTAAAGGAACCGCTTTTATATTAAGTTAACAGTGGTCTTTAATATTCGGTAATTTAAATAATAATTGGTAACCGAGGCTTAATGCTGTGGCAATTACAAGTGACCTTAAAATCAGTTAACTTCTAAAATTTTTAATTTTTTAAAAATAGTAAAAATCCTTATCACAAAGCTACCATGTTGTCATATTTTAAAAATTGTAAAAAGTTTTTAAAATACCAATATTTTTTTAAATTGAAATTTAAACAATATTAGTTTCAATAATTGTTTA
Source organism: Listronotus oregonensis (assembly GCA_019359885.1). Taxonomy (NCBI): domain Eukaryota; kingdom Metazoa; phylum Arthropoda; class Insecta; order Coleoptera; family Curculionidae; genus Listronotus; species Listronotus oregonensis. The sequence continues at coordinate 62,276 of JAHBCN010001926.1, forward strand.
TTTTTTATTTTGTTTTATCTTTACAAAAGAAAAGTTTGGTTATAATATGTTATGGACTTTGTTTAATTTCTAAAACAGGTAGTCACAGTAGTATGAATTACCACTATGGACAAAACAAGCAATAAATGTTACTATAAACATAAACTTACCCTCCAAAATTGCCAACAAGTCCGAATTATTGTCAATGGCGTCTTTTTGCTTATCTAAATTTTCTTCATTATCATTGCTATCAACTTCCATCTGTTGATTTTCCTATAAAAATATGCGTATAGTAACAAAAAAAAACTAGAGTCATGTACTTTTTAGGTTTTTTTATTAACGTTGATTTTAAAAAATAAAAACATTGATTACTTTATAAGGATAACTTTTGTATTTTTTTTCCTTAAACATTTCCAACTAAGATTAACAAAGGGGTAATTATATCTATAAGTTTTTTTTTTTTAATTTGACAACTTTCTTAGCTAAAATTACTCCAAAAAAAACTCGCTATTCTTAAAAAGAATTTAATATTATATTTTTTAATTTATTTTAAAACGTAATAATTTGATAACGTTCTAGCGCAATGAAATAATGGTATAAGTCTTAATTCTATGATAATTTAGAATCTTTTTATGAAAAAATGCTCGCCAGTTTTTGTTTTTGAGAAGGTACTTTTTTTTAATGAATCGGTAATCTACAATATGAGCCAAGTAGTTAATAAACATTGCGTTCAAAAATGTATACAATTATACATTTTCCTCTCTGTTTTTGATTTCCTCCCCAAACAAATTGGTCTAAAGTAGAGTAAAAAATATAGGAATTTAATAAGATCAAAATAATTATAAGTCTATTATTTTTGGGAAGCAAATTAAAAGGAATGTGAACATTTATTTCAACTTGCACCATTTACGTTCTGTAGCTAACAAAACAGGTAAAAAATATTCAAGAGTATAAAAACAGTTAAATTAAGGAATATTAAAGCATTGTAGTTATTTAGAAAAAATAACATAGAGTAGGGCAAGTTTTTCATAATAAAAGTCGACGAATTGAGAATTTTATGTGCAGAAATTTCTATAAATTTTAATTTGAACTTTTGCACTATAAATGTATCTAGTAACAATTTAAGTTTTACCAAATATTATTTTATTTTTATTAGGCATTTAAATAAGCAAATATTGGGTTTAGATAATATAAAAAAGTATTTTCAAATATGTTATTTAACGTTTAAAGACATTTATAAGGCCATTATAGGGTACTGTCAACAAAGGGCCCAGTACGAAAAGCCTGAGATACAGTGGCAGCTGACATTATTAAGTTTGCCTATTTTCTTGAAAGAGCACTAGTTAAACTGATAATTAGAACTGGGCAGAGCTGGGACGGATCCTTCCAAAAAGGAATCGATTTACAGATCCGGATCCTCGTAAAGGAATCGAATCACTAATACGAATCACGATTCCTTTTTTAAGGAAAAAAGGAATCGAGTCCCGGAAATCAATTCCTATTTATCGGATCACAAATCCGGATCATCTTTAGTTTTTATAGTTACAAATGGTAACTACGATACGAATGATACTACATAATCCAGATGACAAATCAAGAGTCAAAGATTTTAGCACGATATATAATTTTAGCCTCATTTTAAAGTGCTTTACCTCTTGGCCAAATTAGTTTTTGGCAATGATCGATATACAACTAGATGTATCACGGGCCAGATTTGTGTGTCTTTCTTTGTAATATGCCGCAGACGCCTTGCTGCCATATTTCAGTCCATAAGTCTTTAAGTGCTCTAAAATATTTGAAACTTTTTCCATTATATTACATGTAACTGCACTCAGCATTTTGCTAAATTATTTAGATTTTACAATTGCACATTTAAAATTATTTTTATATATGCATTTGCCACAGTATTTTCCGCACTACTTATAGTCATTTTGTAAAATCTGTTAAACACGTTGAACAACCGATTGTTTTGGCATCATTGCGTCACCCAGGAGGTGCTGCCCCCATAAATAAATAAAGTATTGGCCAATTTAAAACGATCGATATCTTCAAAGCGACAATAATAAACCCTTACAACTCGGTAGGCCACGATTTTACAAAAGTGTGTAAATAATATACAGTGGCGGCGTAAAAATAAATACGTTTTGTTTAATAATTTAAAATAAACGACTTTATTGGTTATAGACTATAGATTATTATGTCGAAAACATAAATTTAAACATAGGTAAATTAGTTGTCAGAAATAGCGCTCGGTAATTTTAATGTTAATTAATGAAAAAAAGGAAGTCATATGGTCATTATATATATTTTACTTACACATTCATTTATTCATACACCGATTAATCACGAAAACTACTTGACCTATGAAGATAAAATTTGCAACAAAGGTTGACTATGAGCAAAAGACATTGGCTAGGAATTTTAGGAAATTCACCTCTTAAAGCGGTAGAATGGGGGATGGGTGAAAGTTTGTATTAAACTTCGTCATTTCTAGACTTAGAAATATGAAAATTGTTATTTAGGTTTTTAATTATGATTAGAAATGATTTGTCTTAATATTTTTTTAAAATTACATCTGTTGGGGAGATAAATGGAGATGAAAGTAATATGTACAGAAAAATAAGCATTTTTGAAGCTGTAAATATGCGAGTTGGTAATTAGACTTCTAAATACCCAGAAAAATAAAAGACTAGCTAAGAAAGGATTTAGAGAAACTTCCCTCCCCCCTAAAAGGGTAAAATGGGGGGGGATAAAAGTTTGTGTGGAACTTCGTCATTTTTGGATTCAGAAGTATGGAAACTATTATGTAGGGTTTTAATTACGATTAAAAATTATCTGTTATAGGGTTTTTAAAATAACATACCTTAGGAGTTTAAAATGGGGACGAAAGTTGTTAATATAGGGGTTGTTAATTAAGCTTCTAAAGTTTGTAATTTCTGGACTATAAAAATTGGTATGTAGGCTATTATTGCGATTAAAAATGATCTGTTTTAAAACTTTTAAAATAACATCCCTTTGAAGTAAGCGTTTAAAGTCGTAAATATGGATGTTTTTGATAAGGCTTTTACCCAAAAAATAGAAAATGGTAGTATTTTTGGAACTTTATCCCTTGAGGGTTTAAAAAGAGGGGAAAAAGTTTTATAAGATAAGGACGTACTTATTTACAAATACCATTTATAATATAAAGATGATAACAAATGATATACGATTAAATAATGTTCAATCGCAAGACGTACGCGCTACACCGCAAAGTGTGATGAAAGACGGAGTGTAAGAGGGCCAGTACTAGGGCAGTCGACGTGACTCTAAATGTATTTTTTCGCAAAAACGGATATAAATTTAAAGAATCAATTGGTAAAAACCAAATTCAAAAAGGTATATAAATACACGTAAAGGAGATAAAAAAAATGGCCATGGATCTTCGTAATATCGTTTATATTTAAATAATAAATGGTCAGGCGCATGTCTAGCCACATGCATACTTTAAGATTCCGTAATAAAAATGTTTATCTTATCTCCATATAAAAGATATTTTTTTACAAATATTAAATCTCCGAAGACTATTATTTATTCAAAACCTAACTTTTTCTGGCGAACGGTAATTAGACTTTTAAAACTTTATAAATATTTGCTAATAAAGAAAGTGCATAACTGTGTGACTCAAACCAGGAACTTATAAACCAGCCTATTGCCACATACCACTACCCAGAACTAACCACTGAGAATGTGTTTAATTATTTTAAAGACAGCCAACAGCTTGCGCGTATAGTTCATACTGAGTTTTATTTTATTAACTTATTATTTAAAACAAAAATATTGGCAGTTATAGGTGTTTACCTTTTTTTTTAAGTATTGTGTAAGGATGCCACATTTTTTTTCAAATATAAGATGACATAAAAAGCTTAAAAGAAAATTTGCTTTAATAAATTTGTAAAACCGAAAATTAAAGTTTTTATGAGAGATAAGTACAAATTTATGTACAAACGCCATTCGTATTGAATAATAATAACAAATGAAATAGTATAAAATAAAATTGCTCAATCGCACGTCGCGCGCCATGTTGGAATACGGAGCTCGGGGTGCGTGATCTGATGTGACGCGATGAAGGAGGAGGAGAGGACAATATCCTGCGAGAATGGAAAATTGTGTAGTATGCACTGACATAAAATCAGGTAAATAAATTTCAAGAATTAATAGGTAAAAACCAAATGCAAAGGTGTAAATAAATACACGTAAAGAAGATAAAAAAAACGGCCATACATCTTAGTAAAGGTGCTGTGAAATGGAATATTTGCATGTTTCAGTGCTTGGACAACGTTGACGGAACAACTGGGATGAAATGGGTTAAACACCGGAAAACCCGGCACTCACGGTACTTTGGTACTTAGGTCTATATATGTATATATAATCCGTAGGATATAATATACATATATAATAATCCTTCGTGAGCTGTCATAAAGATAAAAAAAATACCAACGATCGATATAAAACTATAAATTTTTGGTAATATTATGGACATATAGTCCACGAAATGTCTTAAGTGAAATATCTTATCTGGATAATCTTGGTAATACCGACAAAAAAGTTAACCTATTATAAACCATATAATATACCATAAATTATCAAACAATTTTGCAAATTAAAATATAGCAAAGGTACTAGGGTTGTAAAAGTTTTGATTTTAATTACAATTAGAATGGGGCCAATGATCCATATATGAATCGTTGATGGCGTCTTAAAGATTTTATTTATTTTAAGCAGTTAGCACCCTCGGCCTAATAAAAGTACTTAAAAGAAAACATTTTTTTAATTACAGCGATTTCTGATTTGACAAAAGGCATTTTAGAAACAAATATTTTACAATTTTGTGTTCCACCAGGTGCTCCCCGGTGCGTAGAAAAGTAAACCAAAAAAAAAATTTCAACTAAAAATAAATGCCAATATGTTCTCGAGTACAGAGATTTTTTCCCCCAAACCAAAAAAATCTGAAAAAATTTTAAAGGGTCATTCTTCAATATTTTAAATTTTAAATTAAACTTCGTCATAATAAAAATTTGTACCGTATTATACGAAAAATATTTATTACGGCACTTTTGGTTTTATTTGTAAAATTTAAAAATAATAGTATGGGAATTTAAAAATTTTAAAAAAAAGTTTTGAATGTTTGTTCACTCGTGTAATTAAAATGTTGCGGTATACTTAAATTGACAGAAATATTTTATCGCCCTATTATGTTAAAGTATGTCCTTTGTCTTTGTTTACATTATAAAATGACAAAGAATATGCGATACCTGGCTCTTGAGAATCGAATGTACCTATTAGAATAGAGGATATTCATAGATTTTTGAATTCTTTCTTTCGTCTGAGAGTATATTAATATCATATTATCAGTTGAAATTTGTGTTTTGGATTTCAAATGGTCATTCCGAATAAAGACAGTTTTGTTTATGTTTCACACATGCTTTGTTTAGTTAAGGGTGTAAATAATTTTGTAATGTAATTGGTGTATTTTGTTATTACGTTTTGTGTTCTTATGAACAGTTAAGACAAGATAATGTAAAAAGTGGTGCATTTGTGATTATAAGGAAATCAAAACTAAAATATTAATCAAAGAGTTTAGGAAGTTAGGGTATTTTATACCCAAAGATGACAAAAGGTAAGTACTAATTAAAGTTACATTTGTTTTTTTTTTTTAATTATATTTAATCACCGATACAACTGTCAAAAGTAAAGTAAAAATTTTTAAACTTGACCTTTTATTGTCAAGTCTAACTTGCGAACGGGAACTACAACAGCAACAAAAACGAAATTCAAGTTTATGCTTTTACCTTAAACGGCCAATAATTGGTTTAAAAATATTTAGGTTTGATAAAGAGCTATTTTAATTCACTTAAGCACAGAATTATGCAATAATTGTTAAAGCCCCAGTTAGAAGCTATTTTCTGTTGAAAGGTTTTTACTTGCCTGGTTAAATTCCTTTATATTTACCTATATTTATTTATATTTCAAAAGAAATAAGTAAGTAATCATTATGAATAGGATACCTATATGATGAATGAATGACATAATTCTCTCCATAGATCCCATTACAATTAATTTTTTATTTCATTACCTAAATTTATTACAAATATTTTTTTCATGCCATAAAAATGTATGTAGTACCTTTGCTATTTCGCATCTTCAATTATTTTTATGCAAAAAATATTAGTTATTATTTTTTTTTTTTAGATGTTGAGAATGACATAAGGCTTGCTTAATTAGTTTTTTATTTGATTCCAAAAATGTTTACCGGATATACCATGTTTGTGGTTTTTTGAGAAAAATCTTGTTTGCCACCTTATGGCTGTACCACTATTGGTAGGTGTTGGTAAGTGTCTTTGTATATTTAAAGCTTATTAGTAAACTCAAGGGCGGATTCAGAAAGTGGCAAATGTTTGTAATTATTTAGTTAAGAATTGAAAATTTGGATCCGGTGTCGTTTAGCTCCATTCGATTTGAAAAAAATAAATATTACAGATAAAAAGAACACATTTTGTTTAGTAGATTTCCAAAAGAAAAAATCCGAAAAAATACATTTTTGCAGAGAAAAATGAAATTAAAAGTCGAAAAAACACTATGTTTTTAGGTTAAGTAAAAGGCCAGAATTTGCAACGTTGTTTGGAATAAACTGTCTATTAAAGAAAAATATAACAATTTTATACACTGGGACCTGCTTAGCATGTTATATTTTTTTTTTTTTCATTTTATGATTATTTGTCATAATCATCAAAAAAGTGTGGGGGAAGGGTTTAATTTGAAAAAAGAGTAAAATAATGATAATGTAAGGTTTTTTAACTCTAAAAATTATCTATACATATAAAAGCAAAAGGTCACACACTCATTCTTTTATTCTTGACCGATCAAGATGAAATTTGGCACAAGGGAAGACTAGGAATATTATCCCATGTATCGAATATATATAGGTTTTTTTTTACGAGAAATAAAAATAACAAGAAAAGCCTAAATCGTTTAATCTGCGAGGGCGAAAAGCTAGTAAACTATATAAAATATACAGAAAACCCTGTACATAGGTCAATACTAATATTATACATCTTTAATATTTTAGGATATACAACCAAGTACCTACCAGTTATGAAACAAAATCTGTTAAAAGGCCAGGATGTTTATGTGCTGAAATGACTATGCAAAAAAGGGTTAAGATTATCCAGGATATCCAATACATTCAAGATACCACCATTACTATCGAGAGTTGAAATCCAAACTGAGAGTTTTTTGAGCAAACATAATCCATGACAAGAAAACAATCATCTTTAAGACTAGCTTCAGTTCGCTTTAGAAGAGGACACATTTTGTAATTTGTTATCTCAAAAATAAAACTTTTAAAAGTAAATAGTTTTATGAGTGTCCCACGACGAACTGCGGCGATTAACAGGCAAGCTTTGAAAATTGAAAGGTTTACAAACGTCGATAGCGACAACTTGGCTAAAATATTTTCAAGTTGGTGACACTTTCGATTATACCAAAAGTAGGTGTCAACTAGCTGGTTCTAAATAAAACTCCCTATATATTATTTTATTTTTAGATTCCTACACACGATCTTAGGCAAATTTCATTATCATGTTCTATATCTAAATCTAAGCGTTTTTAACATATTTAAGTTATTACAACAAAACTGACATTTACATGCCTTTTCAAACAAGTGTAATAAGTTATTGAAATATTTTTTAAAAATTCGTAAAGTAGGTTCTTTTTAACAATAAATCCAACTCAGATTGAATAGCGACTTTCTTATAGAAAAAAATTTGTGCAAAAAAGACAAAAACGTTTAGATTTAAGTAGAGGACATGACAAATGAAATCTGGCTGAAATCTTGTATAGAATCAAAAAATGTAATAATATATAAGGCGTTTTATTTAAATTGAGAAAGTTGACACCTACTTTTGGTAGAACTGGAAGTGCCACCAACCTGAAAATATTTTAGCCGACTTGGCCCTATCGGCGTTAGTAAACCTTTCAATTTGGTTATATGTAAAATAAATTGAAGTTATTTTTTTATGTTTTTTTTTTTAATAAAAACTAAATTTATTATATTTCATTGTTTATTTGCATACTCTAATTAGCCAAAATATGTTAACAATACAAGAGGTTAAAAGTCATTTGAGACTTAAAAACTGAGATAACTGAGTTATATAGAATTACGTCAAACTACCTATAAACTAAATTTGCCTTATTAACTGAATAATCCGAATTTTTGATATTTTTGGACTAAGAAATCTGCTTCTTGTAATGAACATTAATTACACATTCCTAAACTATAATAATAGCTGATACCATTCTACTTAAAACCGTTAACAAATAAAGTCAATTGAAGTTTATGAAAGTTGTGTCAGAAACCCTCGAGCATATACCTACTAGGGGCAGCCTTGACGTTCCGCACTGCGAACAAGCCTGCGAGAGAGAAAGAAGAATCACACTATAACATTTCTCTCCCACTCCAACGTGATGATTAGCCGATGAGGAGGTTTCGACCAAAAGCAAGTTGGAGCGAGGGAGAAAAAGGTAATACTGTGATTTTTCTTTCTCTTGCACGCTTGTTCGCACTGTCAAGTGTGTCTTTAGTATGTATATGCTCGAAGGTCGAAATAACATGTCCAACCATTACGTAATAAATAGGGCCCGGATTTCGGAACGAGCTTGTTCCCTATACATTTTTTATGCCTGGTAAATTCATTGGCGTGCGTATTAAGGAGATATTAAATATAAATAAATTTAAAAAAATGTGAAATAAAAACATAACAGGAGTGTTTTACAATTTATTTGCATTACATGATATAACTAACGTCTTTTCAAAGTTGGTTTAGGTAAAATTGGTTCTTTTATAATTTAAAATAAGTCTAAGTTTAAAAAAGCTTCTTTTGACATCACAGCTTGTAACCGGAGTAAATCGAAAATGATTTGGATTTCTTTCCAAGATTTTTTGTACATACAATTTTAATTTGTCACCAATTTTATTAGGAACAGATTTAAGCTTGTTTATAGTGATTTGAAATACATGAATTGAAGGCACTAGGGGACATTTTGTTTTTATAACTGTTTAATCAAATTCGGAAGATATCCAAAATTTTCAAAAATAAATTTGAAATCAGATTTAACATTTGGTGCATTTATAACTTCTTTACTTTTTTTCACACTTAAAGCATCATCTTGTAAACTGTCGATAACAGTTTTTACCACATTATAATTTATATGGTAATATGTTAACTGCTGATAGGCATATTTCCCCAGCAGGTTGTGGCGGTAATGCGATATTAGGACACATATCTTTAAATTTCGTAATACGCGCAGGTGGCTTAAGAAAAACTTTTTACCTCGATAACTAAAGTATCAATAAGTGGATAAAAGTTACGTACCATTTCGCATATTCTATGTAGGGCATGAGCTAAACATGTCAAATGAAGCAATTTGGGAAAATGTTCTTTTAACTGTCTTCCTGCATTCAGCATATATGCAGCACTATCCGACAAGAAGAAACAAAACGCCACTTTTCTGAATAATAGTGACTGACAGTAGTAAAGTAATACTTTCTACTACAGATTTTGTTATTGTCTCACTATTGGTTTTAGAAAGAAATTTACTGTTAATTAAATATGAGTTTTTAGGTCCGTGATAACTTAAAGGTGCAACTATAATATTAGTAACATATCTTTCCTTGATATCAGTGGTTTCATCGACACTAAACCATAACTTTTTTCCTTCCAGATTGTGTCGTATTTTGTCCATAGTTTTTAAAATGGGCCTTATCAACATAGCTTCATGCAGAGTTGATTCGTCTGGTACTATTCTGAGGTAGTATTTTTTCCAAAATGTCCTCGTGGACCAATAATTTATTTTATGAAGAAGAATATCAGCTGCAATAAAAGCTTTACACAAATCCATGCGGAAGTCTGTGTTTAATACATAATGTTTTTGTTCTGTAGATTTGGATGCCCCCAGAAAACTTTGCATATTTTCTAAATGTTGTAAACCTTTAACATGTCGCTCAATTTGATATGGTTTTGTACAAATAAATTAAAAATTATAATTTTTGCACAAAACTCCAACTGCACCATTTTCTTAAATCAGTCAATAAGCCTGATTTGAAAACCAAGCGTAGGTCAATGCGGATGTCTGGGGCGCCAAAAATCTTGTTCAGTTTAATGCTTCCAAAACACAGGCCAGAAAAGTCTATCAATGCTCATCCGTTACATATGAGTGACAAATTTTTGCAAAACAAAGAGTCATTTATCCCCTGTTACTTTTAAGAATAACCTTAACTGGCACAAACAGATTACATCCATAGCATCAGCAGCTTTAAAAAAGCTTGGGTTCCTCTTTCGAGCGAAAAAGTTTTTTTTTCCAATCTGTATACCCTTTATGTATCCCAAATTAGACCTTCTTTAGAATATTGTTCTTATGTCTGTGAAATGGCGTCTCCTACAACTCATTCAGAGAAGAGCTGTTCGTCTTATAAATAATCCCACGCTCACAGAAAAGCTTCGTCCTGTTGCCCACCGACGAGCTGTAGAAAATCTGTCGCTCTTCTTTAGGTATTTTCACGGGCTCTGCTCAGAGGAGTTCCAGTATAATGCCTCCTCTGGCAGCTTCCAAGGGAGTAACACTTAGTGTAACTTTTATGCATCCTTTTACAGTTTAACTAGAGAGGCCTTGAACTTTCTGCTTTCGTAGTTCCTTCATCGCTAGAGTGACGTGACTATGGAAAGTGCTACCCGCAAAAGGTTTTCCTTCTTCTTCCAGTCTCTAAATATTTAAGTCTCGTGTGAACAAACTCCCTCTTACCACTATGGACTCTTTCCATTCTTGGGGAATTCTTCCCTCATTAAGAGACGTTTGCATAAGTTTTTGTAACACATCAACGATGGAAGACACATTTTTCAGAAACAGAGAATGTATGTTATCAGGCCCAGGACTACAATCTGTCTTTAAGTTGTTTATGGCTGTAATTATCTTTTCTCTGTAAATTTGATAATCATTACTGCAATTGGATCTCTTGTAAATATGCCAGTATTTTCTTTTCCTGTTTATTTGTTTCTGAAGCTCAGTTATAATCCACGGTTTACTTCTTCAAGTTTTTGCTTTGTATTCAGAAATAAATGAATCGACACATTTGCCAACTTCCCTTGAGATTTGCTTCCATAATTGATTTACTTTAGCAGAAGACCACAGTATGTTTTGCAAGTGCCGGTTAATATTATCATATTTCGCGTTTTTGAAATGTTTCATCATCATTATTGCTATATGTTGTATTACAGAACGGTTGGGATGTGGCTATGATAACCAGGTGGTCACTAAGGCCCATGGGTGGCTCAAAAGATATTTCAGAAACAAGGTCAACATCGGAGGTGAACACCAGGTCCAGTATAGATGGTCTATTATTGTTGCGAAATCTAGTAGGTTGTTGGATATGTTGAATTAAGCTTGTTGATAAGAATGTGTTCATAAAAGCATCTCCAGCAGATTTTTTCTCTGAGTAAGAAGGTTTTTTCGTATTGAATCCGGGGTAATTAAAGTCACCAAAAATAAAAAGATTTTCTAAGTTTGAACTGATCTGTGTTATTGTGTTCAATAGTGGTTCATCATGTTCGCTTCTCAAGTTTGGGGGTCGATAAATACATGCAATATTTAGGTGTAAATCTCTTACTTGTACCTCCAGCCATGTGGATTCGATTGGGTCTAGATTTATCCTGTTATTTATTTTTACTATGGTTGGCATGCCTTCTACATCTTTTTTTACATAAATACAGTAAATACAGTTAAATAAATTTATAAACCGATTTGTCTCAAATTAGAAATATAAGGAATCGATTCCTTTTGGAATCGGATCCTTTCAAAAAGGAATCGATTCCGGATCATTTTAAAATTATATAACAAATACGGATCACGGATCCTATTTTTAAAAAGTAATCGATTCCAGCGTGCGGATCCTCAAAAAGGAATCGATTCTTACCCTGCTCTGGAACCGGATCCCTTATGAATTTAAACAATACACTAAAATGTAACCGTACCTGCAGTATTATTACTTCAACTTCTTGTTGCGGTTTTTCTTTTTGAGCATTGGTTTTGGTCTGATGTGTTGCAGATTTTCCACTAGTCTCGGGAGCAATTTTTTTGGCCAACCTTGAGGTAAGTTGACGTGCAAATAAAACCTCTTCTTAAAAAAAAACAATGTACAATTATTTTTAAAAACAAAATAAGCAATTATAATTTTAACATAACTTAAATTAAGTTTAAAACATTTAAATTTAACTTTCCCAATAGATCAAAAGTGTAAAGGAGATTTAAGTTAAATAAATATAAATATAGTTGACACTATGTCTTTGATTGATTTGATGATGACTAATTATGTATATTTATATACATGCGTTATTAAAATAATGCGAACCATTTCTAAATGTATATTTTATTTAAAAAGGTATACAACCAAAAATAAAATATATGAATCTGAATTTTCCCCGTATTTTTTTTTTAATTGGTTTTATACAAGTTTACAGGTCACGTCTGTATATAGTTTTTAGTTAAAAAAATATATCCGACAAATAGTAGGAATTTAAAACAAAGCAATAATAAAAATATTAGTTTTCTTGAGGTGTTAGAGCAGTTATTTTCAACCGCTGGTCCGGCGGACCCCCAGTGGTCCGCGGAGAAATTTTACTGGTCCGCGGACAATTTTTTCTATCCGCAAAAAAATTACTTATTATAAAAAACATATATAACTAAATTTTAATTTATAAAATTACGAAATAAAAATATCATTGGTCCGCGATTTTTTTTTACAAATTTTACTGGTCCGCGGGCCAAAAAAGGTTGAGAAACGCTGTGTTAGACAATGCACCTCCATTGGCCTTATTTGTTAATTGGTACAAAATGTTTCGGTTAGTAATGCATCTCCACCGGTTCTGAGTAATAAAAACCACTCTTAAATCTTTGCCTTACCACTCTAAGCAATATTCTTATTAAGACGAGACCAGACAATATTTCAAATAAAGACTGTATCTACCTAATTTCCTGTTAATTAGAGTTAATAAACACAAAAAACATACGGAACGAGGTGAAACATCGAGGTAGGGAGTTGCCGACGCTTTCGTCGAGTACGGACGCGTTTTATTTTGCTCTAAAAAATTTAATATATTTGTGTTTTTTTTTTTGGTTCAACTTCGACAAAGCGATATGAGTGATAAAACTGATAAGAACAAGTTTCCTGTGAAAAAAAAAGTTTACCTAAATCAGCAGGGAAAAAAATAGGAGTGCATCAATTGGTAAAATACAATACAGCAAAAATTTTAATAAGACTAGTGATAAACAACTGAAAAATTCCGATATAAAAACGGGTTAATGTACGGCAATCATGATAGCTGTACAGGTTGGCACAAAAACCGAAGGAAACAAAAATGGAAAACAAACCGAAAGTAAAATTGTTGGTAAAAACTTTTTTATGCAGATTAGATCCTAATAGGACTACACCTATTTAAAAATTGAATTGGAACTGACAACTGTTAACCTAAAAAAGTCATGTCGTTTTCCAACCTTTTGTTCCTGTTTTAATTTCCAAGCCTACTTGACTAATATTTAAATTAGAGTTAATAAAGCTCCAATAACGGCATTTCCATGTTTTTGATTGTTCATTCTATTCCTTAATGGATACAATAGAAACTTTAAAATAGTATTTCTTATTTTACTCTATAGTTATTATTCTTTAGCTCTGTCATGAAGACTGTTTTAATTAATTTTTAATATATTCAAAGTCCGTAACAATATTTATCATTTGAAAAACAGGTTACTTTGACATAATTCGAAAACGAATGTAATTAACAAAACGCGGTTTTGGCCAGGGTAGTTTTCTTTTTCCTCTTTTAAATTTACAATAAAAAATCATCGTCGTATTTTTTAAGAAATCTCGGAAAAACAAGTTTTCTTTAAACAACGCACAATAGCTCGTGAACTAAAAACTAGCCGACACCGAAAAGGGCGACATTTAAAAAAAGTTATTGACAAAATTTCAATAATTTTCAATAGTAGTTTAAGACACCCACGGTAAGTTAGTACTTAGGCATCAGCCTTAAGTGGACTGTAAAAAAAAAAAAAAAAATGGTATTTATCATGTCTGAAATATAATTGGGGAAAATAAAAAGCCACTTTAACTAACTAGAAAAAACCGACCGACCAGAACTTAGGGCTTTGAATTTGTCTAAAATATCCCTATGTAGAAGTTATTAACAAAACTTTAATCATTTTTTATATGGTATTTATTATGGGCAGCAATAATTCCATCCTATTTAAGTCAAACCAGGTAATCATTTATTACCTGGAAATTTTATTACAGGTTAGCCCTTATTTTTGGCCCGCTATTAGGCTATTTTTTATCTATTTGATAATTTGGGCTGCAATTATCCTAGGCGGTTCTAAACAACCAAAATTTACTTAGATTAGATTATTTGAGCGGAGATGGCAAAAATGAGCTCAACCGCTGCACCCTTACCAGATTTATTGAAAATTTACTTAGCAAGCCTAGTATTGATATAGGGAATATCTGGCTGCCGTTGTTGAACCGTGAAAACTCGGTCAAGCTTCGGTGAACAAAGAGTCGTATATAAGTTCTATCAATTAACAAATAAAGACAACAGAAGTTCAAGATTTTAGTGATATTGGAAAATATTAGTGCATTTAAATAACATCACTTTCTTTTACCTTTTTTTTCCTCTTGCTTTTTTCGCCCTCTCTCGACTATTTCTCTCTCAAGTTCCTCTTTTGAGACAATCTGACTAGTTAAATTTCTGTAGGGGACTTTTACACCTAATCTGAAAATATATAAATAAATATTAACATTTGGTGGTAGGCTGATGTTGCTAACAAGTAATATTGATTCTTTCATCAAAAAAAAAACTTCAGAGCATTATTTTAACGTAAAATTTAAATAGCTTTAATTTTAGTTGCTGCTTATACTTCATTTAGTTTTAATATTTTAAAAATTTAAAACTTTTATAAAAAACGGGAACCAAGGGTTTCGACCGAAACCGGTGGGAAAAAAATTTTTTTAAAGGGTATTTAAAGAAATTACATATTTTATCCACAGAAATATCCAATTATTTTAGGCAAAGAATTAGACTTTTCTATGTAATTCATTATTTTTTAGAGCTTATATTCCACAAATAATCATTTAAAAAAATACTTCTTGTGCCGGGGTGGCGAACTTGATTAGACCCAAGATCTACTGTTTATTGACCAAACTCTGTGCAATCTCCCAAGTACATATTTTTGAAAATTTAAATGAAACAGTTATACATACATACATAATACAATTATGTAGTTTTTTTTATTAAAAGAAACAGCAAAAAATGAAAATTACTTTTAGTAACTGCTTATTTATTTATTGTGACCATTACATCTAAGCATTTCTATTATATCAGCAAAGTCTAGTTTGTAGTTGGAAATTGCCAACCTAGGCTGGATTAAGTGCTCAACTGACAGTCAGCGCTGACATCGGTTGAACGTAGCTATTAAGGAAAAGATAGGATCAACTACTGTGCAGAGCTGATAGACTGCATCGCGCTCGGCAGTGTAGTTGGCGATATATTTTCATTGATATAGTTACGTTCGAGCAATGTCAGCGCTGACCGCCAGTCCAGCACTAATCCAGCTTAAAGAATTCAATGTATGAGCCCCTGTTAAGCAAGAACGGTAATTAGTTTTTGTTTGTTTAAAGTAGGAAAATGCTGATTCACATAAATATGATGAACCAAAACGCGAATGCATTTGATCAAGAAATACTTTAAACTAAACTGTTAGCTTACCTAGGTCTTGGAGTCTTTCCATTTACTATATTATCCATGGGCTTATTAACATCATGACCCAAAATATGCAATGGGATATCAGTTTTAGGTTTACGTCCTCTTGGTCGGGGAGGTTGCGACGATTCAGTTGACCTACCTACTGATTCCTAATAAAAAAAAGTACATTAAATTAGGAATGCATAACATTTAAATAAAAAATAATCATTATTCTTTTTGCTATATCTATATATAATTAAGAGTTGATTTTTTTTTAATAAAAGATCAAAAAACGTTTAAATGGCAAAAATTCAATAAAAATAGCAAGTTTGAAGGTTTCCTTTCGGTACTAGCCCTTCTGATTTTTTGACAATTCATTGTTGATGTAAATAAAGATACTTGGACTTATTATAAATATAATAAAATAGCATAAATGGAAATTTTGAATTTTCACAAGTATGGAAGGAGAAAAAAGGATGATCTTTACCCACCTTCTTTTGTTCTTTAGTTTGCTCCAAAGCTTTTAAGTTAGGATATGAAATATCCAACTGGTTAAAGAGTTTTACATGGAAACTGAGGGGGACGGGGGAGCTTACGAAGAAAGATAACTATGGTATCTGTTAATGTGCCTGTCACTGTCTTTAAATTGAAAGTTCTGCGTTCACGCGAGTTTTGCGTCACGTTTTATTGAAATATGGAAAAGGATAGAAGAATCTAGAATAGCTAAAAAAATTGTAATATATGTGCAGGTTATATGCAGAACGGATGAGTTAGAACCTTAAATACCCTTCCCAAATTATAATAAATTATTACATTAAATTAAATAATTCCAACTTCCTAGACCCAAACTGAAAACACATATGTAAAATCCGTAACAATAATATTATATTTTAAAACATACTGGCTGCAACATACAGGATTATATTTAGTCATTTTGGAGTTATAAACAAGAGAATAACGTTATTTTTCCATTTAAATGCGCTACTGCACAAAAACCTTGTAAGATAGAACATAATGAATTTTTTGAATGGCTTCAAATTAACTTAAATGGGAAAATATCATTTATTTTGCCCTTCTAAGACCAGTTCTGCGTAGGTGCCCCAAAAACGTCCAAATTCATTCGTTCGTGACTCCAAAAGTATTAAATATAATATTAAGTACAATAAATAAAATATTTGTGTAGAAAGTTTATCATAAAATCCAAACAAGAACATATTAATAATAAAATCGATTTATTAATTAAAATAAAAGGTTTTTAACTACCCTATCATCAAAAAAATTTTAGTCAAGGAAATAAAGCACCGAACCTTCAATTTGTGTGCAGTAAGATGGATTGAGATGCGGTTTTTTGCATTCGATTCATAAGAGCGAGAAATATGCATTTTTTAAAGTGCATCTCAAAGACTTAAAAAATAAAAAAATTATATCTCGAAAAATATTCACGGAAATGAGTCCAATTTTGCTACTGGGGGTATTTTGGCGTTGCTGAATACAAATATGACATCGACAGTGATCCAGATAACCTTAGTTTGGGAAATTATATTTTATTTTAGATAAAAACGCTAAAATTTTGTTACCTAGCTATAAAAGCAACATACTTGTATTTTTCGGGTATTATTGTTTGTAATACAATTTTTTGTGCAAAAATAAAATGGGCTACAATAAATAGTCTACAATTTACTTGTAATGTGTTTAATGCGTCTTTTACCGGTAAATAATTCGATTCTTAATGCGAAAATAAATTATGTGTATTATAATGCCTTCAAAATAAATTCCTCTCAAACGATTTTTTCAACAAAATATAATAAAGCAGTTTTGAAAAGACGAGTAAAAATGTTAACACCTTCATTTCATGTGCCCACCTGTGTGCATTGCTGCTTTACTTCCTGGGACCATGTTTTTTTTATGTTTGTGGCAATTTTTTAATAAAATTGTATGGTTAGATAAATCCTGTAGTCCAAGTTATTTTTCTTTTACTTTATGGGACCAGAGATATAAGAGCCCCATACAAAATCCAAGTAACTGGTCCCCACTAGTGTCCACACGGTCCTGAAAATAATGTGATCTGACCACCGGCAGGCATATTGTCCAGTAAGTACCACAGCAATGACCACCCGTGAGTCTGTGGGGCTCAGTGTGTTAAGGGAAACTGGCAAAGAATTGCTTGGAAATGTTTTCCAAGGATGGAAAACATTTGGATTTAAAGGGCTAGCAGAAAAGGTCCAGTGGCGTGTATGCTAATTTTTGCTGTTTCCACTTTCAATTTTACATTTAAATATCTTTGTAATTTATGGTAGTTCGCGATTTTTCGCTATTTTTATTCAATTTGTTTTTACATAAGGATCACAGGATTTCAATATATTAAAGTGTTTTAAGAGAACCTTGTATACAACTGAAATTTTACTGTTAAGGATATTAAGAAATAATTATTTAAACAAAGTAACAGGATCCATTTACTTACGTCCTCACTCCTAAGTTCTGCTAAATAAGCATCATCCTCTTCTACAGGAGTAGTTACTTGTTCTTGTTCAGCTTCAGCACTTGTTTCTTCCTGTACTTGAGCTGGCGCTAAATTATGTATAAAAAATACTTGAAATTATAATTTAAAAAATATATCATAAAAATAATTTAAAATTACCAATATCTCTATTTTTTAAATATACATATATTTCCTAACTGTTATAAAATCCAAAAACGCTACCTTCTTGATGTTCCACTTTTAAAATTTCCTGCTTTGTAGCGACTTCTTGCTGAATTACTTCACTATTAGCAACTTCCGCTTGTTGCTCTTTATTTACGATCTCTTCAACTACAGGCTCATCTTGCCCCTGTTGATTTTCTTCAAGACTATTATTTACCTCTTCCTTTTGTGCTGTATTCTCAACTTCTGATTCTAAAAACAAATCATATTTCAAATTAAACTAGAAACACTTGAGAAGTTACAAAAGCTTGATGTTAATGAATGTAAAGAAAATTGGTTATGGTTTCCAAACTTATCAGACGCGCGGAAATATAACTTAAAAAAAAATTGTTTGGAAATGGTTTTAGCAAGATATTTTATTTTTTATTACAGCGACTGCAAAAAAAAACAGTTTTAATAAGCACCGAATCACTATTTTTTTTTCTTTTTTATGTTAAAAATAATATTATGCAGGGTAATTCAAATTCTACCCTCACCATTAGGATCGCGGAAACTGCCCATACGAAGATGGTGAAATTGGGGCAAAGTTGCGTGAAACTTATAATATGCCGTTTGGGAAGTTTTAAAATTCCTAGTATTTCCGAGGAAAACCGAAATTTTGGAAAATCGTTTTTATTTTTTCTGGTTCCATTTCAAAAGGGTTTATAAAAAAAAATTGCACATTTATGTTGCCTTTTTTTCCCGCGCTATTTGATACTGATTTCAGATTTCATATCCGAACTTTTGTCAGGCGTCATTTTGGATTCTTAAGTAGGTAAATAGAGCTCCCTATTCTGATTTTAACTATGTATAACATGTAAAAGGTCATAACCTCAATTATTTTCATGAAATAAAAACCATCTTAGTTGGCCTTGCTACCGACGAAAGCTTTTTGTTTTTCGTAAAAAGTAAATGTCAGTACTTGTCATAAGAGATTTGCCTGTACAGGTAATGAAATGAGTTTTTTGAATAAGGAGAAAAAAGTGTTAAAACCGTACCACAAATCTGACAGAAACTGTACGAAAACAAGGCAAATCTATTTAAAAATTTAAATATCCGGAAAGGAAACAATCGCATATATTCACTTTTTGAGAATCCAATTTGAGAAATATCTTAATTATTTACCGCTTGCCAATTATAATGGATTTTAGTTCCAACATGATGGAGACCCTGCATACAACAC
This sequence comes from Listronotus oregonensis, assembly GCA_019359885.1. Classification (NCBI taxonomy): domain Eukaryota; kingdom Metazoa; phylum Arthropoda; class Insecta; order Coleoptera; family Curculionidae; genus Listronotus; species Listronotus oregonensis. Next base: position 81,939 of record JAHBCN010001926.1, read on the forward strand.
TAGAGCAATCTATAAATATTTAAATGATAGATTTTCGCACAGGTAGAGAGTTAATGTGGGTCTATTTGGTGGCTGGTCCTCTGACCATACAGTTTTGAATATGTTGCTGTGTCGCAATTTAAAAAACAGAGTATAATAGCAGCAATAATAGGCTACTGTAGAAGACCTTTAAATCTAGCATGGCATAGTTTAGAACACTTAAAGGAAGATATATTTCTAGGGTTATTAGTTCAATTAGCCGCATGCGCCTATTTATCGAAGAAAAAGGTCATTATTCTGAATACTTGCTGTACTGGTTTTTGTATTTAGGATTCTTTTAATTATCTGGTTAAGGTTATTACTTTTTAATTGCAATTTTTAGTTTAAAATCATAAACCATTTTAGTATATTTATGAAACAACATTTTATTTAGCTTATCAGTCTGAATTTACTATAAATGATAATTAGCTAAGTTAAATTTCAATAATCCTGTTAGTTGGCTTATAGCATATTCAAAAAATGTCTTATTACTTGCTTATTACCCTACAATACCAATTAACGCGCCTAAAAGCTATGTTTTTTTAGACACCTGTATATTATAGTATCAAATGTTACATTTTTTGAAGTCCCAATAAGCGATGTGGCAACAGCGTGCTGATCGACTGCCATTTTACTTGTTAGCAGATGAACTTAAATCAAAACAAATATGTATATCTTCAGATAAGTACCTTTTGTAACAATTTCTAGCTGCGAGTTTTCAGCAATTTCCTGATCTGCCACTGCTGCTTCAATATTTTGCTGAGGTTCGCCATTTTCAGTTGAATTCTCTGTAGAAACTTCTTGTGAAACCTCTTCGGCAACGATCTCTTCAGACTTAGTCTCTGCAGATTTACCGTTTTCAGTTGCCTGGTCTAAACTTTCAGCAACGAGTTTTTCTGTAACTGTTTCAACATTATCTTGACTGGGTTCAGCTGCGGGTTCAATTACCTGTTGAGTATTTTGTTGATCATTTGCGGTAGATTCGTACTCACTTATAAATCCAGTTGCTTCTAACACAGGCTGCTCGGTAACATAACTTTCTTGAGCCTAATAAAAGAGGGGTAATATATGAATAATTATCAAAATGTCTAATATAGCTTAGTGCATTAAAAAATATTCTTTGTTTGGGTTATTCGCTAGGCGGTCCCTTAACTCCAATTCCGTGGATATAAATTCGTGCACGCATAAAGTCGATTGACCCTTTTTAATTTGCAGGTCACACCAAAAAAACTCTAACACTCCTTTAATAATCAAAAAACCTATCAAAGTTTCAGTGACAAGTTAGTCATCATTTTCAAGAAATAAAAGAAACTTAAATATGTGTTAAAAATTAAACATAAAGTAAAAGATGGGAAATTCTGAGAACTTTTGTAATTTATGACTTAATGACAGAAATAACAGATTAGTTTTCTGTTGCGACATTTACTTTTATTATTTAAATTATTGATGGAAATATAATATTAGTGATGAAAAATTTCCGGAAATATATCAGGAAACATTAATTATATTTTATGAAAGATTTGGCCGGATATTCACGAGAGCCAAGTTCAAGTTAAATTTTGAAAAACAAGTATTTAAAACCCGACAAAAAATATCCGGCTCAAAATCTAAGTTCGAATGGTATTTGATAAGACAGTTCCGCGAATAAAACAAACTTAAAACCAAATTAATAATTAATCAACAACATAAAATACGGTCGCTACTGAGGTAACAATTGACAGATCTGTAAACTTATTGGTTTATTTAGCCAGTGACTTTTTCTCTTCTTCCTTTTTATCCGATAGGAAATTTCGATTTTTGACATTTCAAATTTAGTTATTTATACATAAGTGGAATTGTCATTCAAAAGTTAAAACGCAAAATACAAAGAAATCAAGTAAAATTTCTAAAAAAGTAATTACAAGCAACCACAAGACACAAGTTAAGCAACTTGATTAAGAGCATATCTCCATTGATTTTATTTTTTTTTTTATTTATTTATTTATTTATTTACAAATCAGTACACTACAGAATAAGATATTCTAAATGGTACAAAAACAATACAACAAAATTAAATTCAAATCAAATTAAATTAAATTAAAATAAGTTAAGGCAAAGGCAAATAAAAAGAGAGTAAACAAGCTAAACCATATAAGGAAGATAGGTTTACATACTTTCACTTAACAATCTTTTTAACCAAATCAAATTAACAGAAAAGATATCACAATCAGGGAAAAACCTATTGTAATTATTAACCAAACGGTTAACAAAAGCATTACAGCCATAGTTAGTTCTGTGATAACGTTCGTAAAATAACTGTGCTTGCCTTGTGCGTCTTATAGGAATTAAAAACGTAATTAAATTTAAAATACTAGTGCAGTCAATTCCTCCATTAAGAACTTTGTAGAGAAACAGTAAATATGCGTTTCTACGACGACATTAGAGGCTTTTGGCACCACAAAGCAAAAGCCTAATATCGTATGCGATGTTACTGTAAGGGAAGTGAAATTTATACAGAAGATATTTAAGAAATTTACTTTGAACCTTTTCAAGTCTCTGAACATGACAAGCGTAACGCGGTGACCAAATCACAGAACATTACTCTAACAAACTTCGAACAAGTGAATTATATAAACAAGTAATTGCTTTTGTGGTCACTAATATGTCTTGAGTTTCTTTTAATGAAACCCATAATCCTAAAACCCTTCAGAACGATGTTATCAATGTGCAAATTAAATGTAAGGTCTGTGTCGAATATTATTTCAGGATCGTTAATAGATGATACATTTTCAATGATTGCATTACCAATGGTGTAAGAATTGATCGAAGGAATACGACGCTTGTGGAAACTAATTGATTTACATTTAGCGATATTAACTGACAAGAAGTTAGATTCGCACCAACTTACAAATCTGTCGAGATTAGACTGCAAACCATCCGAACCAGGGCTAACAGTGCTGAAGAGTTTGAGGTCATCGGCGTATAATAGGCACTGGGATGTCGTAAAACATGAAAGGACATCATTAATAAATAATAATTACTTTTTATCAGTTAATTTAGGTAATAATTGGTTACCTTAGCTAAATTGTGAAGTAATTTTAGAAAACCTTAAAATCAATGATCTTACTATCATTTTAATTTTTTTAAATAATAAACATAGCTGTCCCAACATTTATATTTTTTTTCATTTTTGCATTATATTATTTATGACATAATGCAATAAATCATATAACAGTTCCCAGAATTTCCATTTTTTTAAGCAAAATTAAAATTATTTAAATTTTAATTATTTTATAGTTTTTAACACATTGTCAGTATCTCTTGTATTTTGAAACTGGTGACTGACTTGCCGTCGAAACATTGATAGGTTTTTTGGTAAACTTTGTATGCCAAAAGTGTCGACATTTTTAAATAAACGCAAGAACCCATTAACTCTTATAATTGAGGATGATTTTTTACTAAAAACAATTTAAAAAATAAAGAGTTTAGAAAAAATACGACGTAATTACACTTTTAAATTAGAATCTATATTTTTATATTCTATGAAAGATTTTAGGATATTACGTAGGCAGATACAAAAATTTTTTTTTTGGTCTAGTATATTCTAAAACAAAACATAATTTGGACACAGATAAGAAAAAGGGGTTTATTTATGAAGTAATCCTAAAGAAGAGTAAAAACACATACAATACTGTCTAAAAATCACAAAAAATTATAAAGGCTCAGTTCCAATATTTATTGTTATATCCTTTTATTTTACCCAGAGCAAAAACAGAAAGTCCATAGGCCTCATTCATTTAATTTCCGATCGTTTTGGGCAAATCTGTTAGCTCCAGATTTTCAGACGAAGCTTTAAGATAAATCGGTAAAATCTTAATTAAATATGCAGCAAATTATGTATACAAAAAACAGACCGAAATTCGATTAATTTTATTCGTTAAATAAACAACGAAAATGCCGATACTCCCCTGATACGAAAATCCAAAGTGTTTTAATATTTTTAATTAGCTTTACTTGCTCCGAAACTATGTGACATGAAAACCTATTTGCTTAGCTCTCAAAAACTGAGATTTTATATTAAAACTTATATTAAAATTTAGGCTACTCCTAAAAAAATATAAAAAATTAACGGCAAAAAACTCACAGCGCTTAAACTTTTATTTTTCAATGTTGCACTTTGCCTCAAAAAGCTATTAGACTGTTCATTTATCTACACTAAAAGATAATTTTTTTTTTATAAATTTAAACCATTTAACAATAGTCGTGTTTTTATTACATTTTTTCAATTTTTATTGTTTGAGACGGACGTAAAACTAAAAAAAATATAAATGTTTTAAATGACTCCACCACAATTATATGGTCTTGTGGCCATTGGTATGAAAAATTGGACTTGCATGATTTGAAATAAAAATGGCATCTCCTGCTGGCTTAAGTGTTTGTCATCCAAACACCATTATTTATTTTCTGTTTAGAAGAAACTGTAAGTCATAAAAAAAAAATTGTCAAAATGAATCCTTTTGAAAACTTTTTTTACGAGATATATCTGAAAATAAAAATACGAATTTAATGCTGGAAGCACAGAAGATCACCTAACTAACCTTTTAAAAAATGGCCGTATAATAATAAGAAGAGAGGTCAGTCAAAACCATCTGGAACACGGCCGCCAAGATGCTCATGGAGAAATATTTTAACAAATATAATAGAAGGATAAAGCCACTTCATGATATAGTTTATTTCAGCTAAGATTTGAATTTAAAGCCGTTACTTCTATCACAAATGCAAACCGTTTTTTTAGGTCCTCAAAATATAAAAGTTACCAGACCAGAAAAGCAACCGGCAATTAAAAATAAATAATCTAAAACACGATTATATCTGCCTCTTTTTTTAATACACGTAAACTGTTAGAGAGCGATATAAACCATTAGTGAGTATATTTGTACTGTTTACTTAAACGGGGCCGGATTGTTCGGATTTTTATTTTCTGTTTCAGATGTTGACGTGTTAACAGCTGATGCTCATTTTGCTTCATTCTTTGAAATATTTAGCCCGTTTTAGTGCTTTTTTGATAGTTTGCGTGTTTTTTAGTGTTTCTTGATTATTTATATATAGTGTTTGAAATTAAACATGGTATTGAACTTTATTTTATTTAACAGAAACTATTTATTTCTAAAAAAAAAGGAATATTTACCAACATGCAGAACAGTTTTATAAATTTTATTTTATATATTTTTAGGAATCAGTAATGAATGATCATGATTACTGTATCCCCTGTACTTCCAAAGGAAGTGTTGATGGGAAATTGGTAATTTTAAATAACATCTTAAATTTATATTTATGAGCTGCGGGACAGTGAGTTAGAGTACTACTAGATTAATCACTATATAACATATAAGAAAGTCATGGGGACACAAAATTCTAAAGCAAAAGAACTGCAAGTTATAAAGAAAAATTGAAAATGAGCTCCACAGCACTTTATCATGATGAACGGAAAAATCCGAAAAAACGGACCACATCCCTTTGGGAGTAATACTGAATGGGTAAAATATGACATATTATTTTCTAAAACTGCTCAAGGGTGAATATGTTATGTGCCTATTTAAAGAAATTGGTGGTTAATAATGCCAATTCTGTTTAATAGAGCTTTTTTAAGTGTAAAAAAAGAAACGACAGAATGAGCAAGGTTATTGTTTTTTGTCACATCACTGTTTAAATATGTGGTTCACGACAGGATCACATAGAGCAACACGAAATAAAAACTTGGGATTTAACATTTGATGAAATGGAAAACCTTGATACAAAAATGCTTTCATTTAAAAATTAACCAGTAGTTATAATACTTAAATAAAGTAAAAAAGGATTTTGATGGTTACCTGTGATGTATCAAATACATAAGTGGTAGGTTCTGGATTAGCTTCAGTCACAATCTGGTTAGGATATACTTGCCCCTCTGTCGTTTGAACTACTTCTTGGGTACTGCTAGCTATAAATGTTGTTTGATCTATCATGTAGGTAGTATTTTGCTAAAAAATATAAGAATGTTAAGGGTCTACACTAAGGCTAGATTTAATGCTCGACCGACGGTCGAAGCTGACTTCAGTCGAATGTAGCTATATGAATAAAAATGTATGATTAACTACAGTGCAGAGCTAATAGACTGCTACGCGCTCTGCACTGTACAGGATCATACATTTCCATTGATGTAGTTACCTTCGACCGATGTCAGCGCTGACAGTCGGTGGACCACTTAATCCAGCCTAATAGTATTAACTAATTTTTAAATAAAAGGTAGGAAATAGCAAAGCAACTAAATATAAAAGGAAATTTCCGGATAGTACCAGCACATCAATATTTAAATGAAAATATGTGAGCACTTACATCTTGAACAAAGGCAGTATCACTAATGGGTATTACTTGTTGAACAGTACCATCCGGGTACTGCTGTTGATACTGATAATCAACCTGTCGAATGTGCATACCTTGTGCTTCATTAACATGAACAGTGTTATAGTGCTAAAATGAAAATACCAAAAGGTACATAGCAAAAATAAAATTAGCAAAATTAGGCAAAGGTAATGATGTTTACAGGCAACATAAAAAATGGGAAAATAGTTAGATTCTACAAAGCCTTTACACCAAGCTTAAATGGGGGACTGAAAAATTATGAGTGCTTACCTGTGAGTTCAACTCCATATTCGTTGAAATTTGTTCTGGAGTTGTGGGAATTAGCTGTCCTTCAGTTGTATAGATATACTGAGTCCCTAGGTTCTTCTCATTTAAATTATTATCAGCATAAGTTTGGACATGGGGGTCAACGACTGTGATAGAGTTGTCCCCAGGAGCTTGCATTATATCTGAATAATAGGAAACATATTTTATGTAGTGGATATTTATCATTTTTATTAATTTGAAATACATTAACACTGCTAAATTTAGAAGTATAGGCAATCTTTCTACTGAATGCATTTGGTATATGGCATTTGAAAATATGTTAACATGATTATTGTATTTTTAATTCAATGGTATCTTCAGTAATATAAAGTATAGAAATATGCACTTATATCCGAGATAGTGTTGTAAACGGAAAAAAAAAAAAAAAAAAAAAAGTATATATATATATATATATATATATATATATATATATATATATATATATATATATATATATATATATATATATATATATATATATATATATATATATATATATATATATATATATATATATATATATATATATATATATATATATATATATAAAATTTTGTTTGAATTCTTGGGCATAGGTTTTTTATTAAAAATGTATAATTAAAACAAATTATTTCATGACGTTTCGCTCGTCGTGGTGAGCTCTTTCAAAATGTATTTCCTCTCGGGGGTTACCTACAATATACGTTTTTCAATTACCACAAAAATTTTTAAAGACATTTCACTTAATTTATAAAAAATTTAAAAAAATACAAGGCAGTCAACGACACAAAATTAAACTAATTAATCACTTTACTGTACGCACCTCGAAATTGATTGTAGTTTGTTTACATATCTTGTTTTAATAAGAATGCAGCACTATTTTAATGTTATTCAAACTTTAGATTTAAGATTTTTACTTTTATTGGTATTTTATCCCCAAAAGGGAAAAAAAGAGATTGTTTTTCTGTGTTTATTTTATTTAACTTATTTACTTTAATAATATGTATAAAAAAAAATTTTTTACATTGTATACAGTTTGGGGCAAATAATTTGAAATTCGATAAGCATTGTCGTTAACAAATTGTTGTGGTAAATTTGGCCTAAATTTTTTATGTCCTGCTTGTCATTGACAGCTTCTTGTTCCTTTTTTATATGAATCATTTTTTTTACCAAAAGTTTGTGATAGTTTCGGTTTTTTGCGGAGTACTTTGGTGTTTGCAAAATCAAACTCATGTTTTTGAATGGTTTCGGTTTGTGTAAAGCCGTCGAGGCATTTTTGTGTATTTATGCCCATTTAGCCTGCTATCTAAGTATTGGGTTGTCATGCCGATGTACTTTTTTGGACAATTTATGCAGGGTATTGAATATATTACATTGGACTTTTTTTGGTAGGCACCTCGCTTTTTAAGGGGTATAAAAAGCAGATAGAAGGTTTTGTGCTTTATGACATACAAGTATATCATGACTTTTTAGTATGTGGCTAGTTTTTTCAGATAGGCCTTGGGTATAAGGCATTGCGATATATTTTTTGGGATTTTCTGCGATTGCAACGGCTCTTCTGAGATCTAGTTTGGTTGTAAAATTTATAAGTCCGTTGTTTAATTATTCTGTTGATTTGCTTTATTGGAAAGTTGTTTTGCTTTAAAGTTTTCCTTACTTTATTAAGTGTTTCTGCACGGTATTCTGGTGAGGTTAAAGTAATCGCCCTATCGGCTAAGCCAATAATGACACTATTTTTTTGGGAATTAGGATGGTGTGAATTGTAATAATTAATAAATAAATAAATAAATAAATATATATATATATATATATATATATATATATATATATATATATATATATATATATATATATATATATATATATATATATATATATATATATATATATATATATATATATATATATATATATATATATATCATATAATATAATCCCGAATTTTAAGAAAAATTTATGTTGTAACCAGTGCTTTTTTAAATTTAAAATTTTTTAAAAATGGGCTTTTAAAATTTCCGCAAATATTTACATAAAAGAAAAACAATTAGGTGCAATTTTGGTTTTAAACTTAGGGAAAATATATAAAATTACTTAATCCGAATTTTAAAGAAAAAAATTAATTAAAAAAATTGGAATCTGGAATCTTTAACCAGGAAAAAGAAGGTATCACACGTTTAATCAGAATTTGACCCAAAAAATATTTTTTTCAGGAGTGATGCCGGGGTAAAATCTTAATTTTTTGCTTGCTTTCAACACATAATGCACTTTCGCGGACTCTGTGCCACAAAAAGTTATTCAAAAAAATTTAAAGTCCTGATTTTAATAATTATGTTTCCCAAGTCACCCCTTTTTCTACGCCATTTAAATTTATAATAGGGAGGTTCGCAATAGGTAAATTTTTTTTTTTTTTTTAAAAAAACCCTTGGGTTATATGTAGTATCTTTTTGATTCAAAGATTAAACCACCTCCAAAAAAAATTTTGGGAAAACCTTTTTAATTTTTAAAATACCTACCATCAATAATAAATTAATATTTTTGTAAATTTTTGTAAATATATTTTTTTTTGCCTATGGCAACGTTTTAATTTTGTTTCCACACCACAAACCCATTTTTAACAAAAATTAAATTTTAAAATGGGAAAATTTAAACGATAAAGTTTTTTTAATTTTTCAATTTAAAAAATTTTTTTTTTATTTATTTTTTTCCCTTTTTTAAAAAATATATTAAAAAATAAAATTTTTTAAACCTGTATTGGGAAACAAAAGTTTTATACATATTTTTTGTCAACGCATCTTCACCCATAAGTAAATATCTTTTTAGCTTCTCCTGTTCCATTTTAAAAAATATTATTTAAAATAAAATAATACAAAAACGAGACAAACATATTTACTAAACCCGTGACGGCAACTATGCAACAGGACTCAATAACGTAAATGCTAAGTACACTGTTTATGTTGCAACATTAAAGTCTTCATCCTTGTTACAACAATTTCTACGTTACATAAGCGCATATATTTGGCGCGGTTTCTCGTTTAACCTCCCTGACTATAACTTTTGTCTTCTAGTAAAAAAGTTGTCCCAAACGCAAAGTTAATTTTTGTAATACAAAGGTGGGCTTATCACAGCAACTTAATTTAATGTAACTTTAATTTTATTTTTAATAATTTATTTTTATTTTACCTTAATCTTAACTGCAGGAAGTTGGATGGTATTATAAGGATTATTTACCTTTTACCCAACCGCACAAACTGAAAAAATGTTAAGTCCAAGAATTTAAACCTGACAAAACAATTGTCTAGTCAGACCAATATTACGCTCATACGTAATCCCATCTTACATTAACTATAATTTAAGAAAATAATTACGGTTAAGTCGTTTTTAACCAATGGCATAAACGCTCGTACATACTTATTCATTTTTAAATTGAAATAATTTAAATTTTAAGTTATTAAAAGTTAATCTTATAAATCCACCTAAATATACCGTTATTTTTGTATTCATATGCAAAAGGCACTTTAAAATTCGGTAAAAATAACAATATTGTTCCGTAACACCTCATATAAAAACACGAATCGCTAGTTTACATTTTTATCGGCAATCAGGTTAACAAACACTACTCTGGTAACAACAATGGAATTTAACTCTGCTAACAATTTAATTATCACTGTCCATTAATGAACCGTTCGGCAGTCGATTTAACTCTGACCCTTGTGAATCTTCCTATCGCCTTTTATAGCACCATGAAAAAAAAATCGAAAAGTCTGGAATTAGCTGCAAGAATTCTTTAAAAACATGATGCAAAAAGAGTAAAAAATGGATGACCTCAGCACCCTCAGGACACTACACAATGGTCGTCGGAATGGAGAAAAAATAAGGTAATTTCTTAAAATAAATTAATTACCTAATTTAAACAATTTTAACTTCCCATAATTCCATAAACTAAACACATGTTTATTTAAAGCCCATAACAATATTAACAAAATAGAGTAAAATGAGATATTAACCAACCAAACTTAAAATAGACAATAAATAGAGCATCTATGCTAAAAAGAAGAATACTTTGTCATCTAATAGTGTTATTTTAACGTCAATCAGCAACAACTTTATCGAAGATTTTATGTCATAATTTATTGCTCACTAATTGTTAATGTAACAATTTTGATCTTTAGAAGTGAGACTAAGATACCTATGATGATTAAAACCCAAGAGAAACCGTTTTATTAAATTATAAAAATGATCACAAAAAGTTTTTATAAGTGACAGTAACCATCAAAATATTCATGGATATAATACACAAATTGTGTATAAAAGTTTTTAAGCAATTAGTAAAAAAGTCCTAGCAAAGTAAAAAATATTATTAAGTACAGAATCTTTACACTGAAGTTTATTAACTTACATAAAGCTTTAGGTTTGTGAAAAATTATGATTATTATTTTTTAATATCTTATAGTTTTATAGGTATGTAATATTTTATCATTTATCACCATTATTAGTTATATGCTCAATAATTTACAGTTTATCTAATGGGCCTGTAATCGTGATTTGATTTAATGTGTTATACTATTGAATTAATAATTATTTAATTTTGGTTTTTTAATGGCTTGGTGGTCATTAAAACTTTTATATTTCCTACATATTCTTTTTTGCTTAGATTTAGTTTTTAGTGGCCAAAACATGTAACCAACCCAGAACAAAAAAATACTTAATTCCATTGTTTTTTATTAATATTGCAGCTTTGTTCTCAAGAATTTTATTATGGACAATAAAGGAGCGGCGTCAAAATGCGCACCTTATACCAGCTACCTAACTTTTTAAACATAAACACATGAACTACACACCTGAAAGTACTTATACTAATTACGGATATCAAAAATTGGTGGTATCTTAATATGTAAAAGACAACAAAAATACACTACAGGGCATAGCTAATCCCAAAATTTGTTCTACTTGTAGCACAAGATCTATTTCAATCATTAAATAATAATAAAAAACATTATCTACGAAATAAGAAATATATATGTTAAAAAAAATAAAACGCATGTCAAATATAATAGTACTTCAAATTTAACCCTCGCCATTAAGATCTCAGAAACTATAAAAGATACGAAAATGATTAAATTATGGCGCAAAGTTGCGCATTTATGAGAATAACAATATGCCATTTAGAAACGTTTAAAAGCCCAAGTATTTTCGAAAATATCCGAAAAAAAAACGAAATTTGGGAAAATTGCTTTTAGTTTTTCCTAACTTCAGTATAAAATGGATTTCAAAATAAATTGTCTCATTATTCAGCCACCATAATCAACTTAATTTTTTCTTGCAAATATAAACGGATTTTGATTTCAACGGTTTTAAATATATATGTTTTTGTAGGGAAAAACATAGTATATGAGAAGCAAAAATATGCTACTATAGAAGACTTCTGGCACAATTTAAAACACTTACAGCAGAGTAACGATATCGTTTTTAAAGTTAGCAATGAACTTGACAATAAGTTAAATTGAGCTACTCCCAACCCTATAAATGCTTGACTAGAAACTCACTCTAGCGTGCATGTAAAAATTATTATATGTATAATATATGCTCTGTTTCTAAAATCAAGAACATCTTTTCACTGCAATGCAAAATTCTTAGATCAAATTTTACCTCCTGGAGTGGGTTTGGTGAGGATTACGAAAAATGCATTGGGGTGAATCGGACATATACTACAGAGGGTCTCTAACGTTTTTATTTTAGTACAGCATGTTATAGCTTTGGACATGCCATTACCTTAAGAAAGAAGGTTATAATTTTAGGAAGGAATGTATTCCTATATAGAAATACATAAAATTCTTTTAATTCTCTATTTATACTAATTAAGCAAATATTTCGTCTACTCTAGATGTAATACTACCTGAATTTATTAATAAAATTTAATAAGCATGAGTTATATTAAAGAACCTGTTAAAAACCAAATTTAAAGATGTTCTGCAGTATTAGTCATTTGAGCTAACTATCATTTGCTTGTTTTTGAAAAAAATTAGTGTTAAGAGTGTGCCACAAATATTTATTTCATATTCTGTGCAAGGTAATTATTTTTTTAAAATGTTTTATATGGTTAATGAATTTTTAAAGCATAATTCCGAACTAAAGTATTTATTGTCATTCAGTTGCCATAAAACGTGCTATGTTATCAAGTTTTTCATTTTCCACTCTTTGTTAAATTTAACCCATTGTTAAGTTCACTGCTAACTTTAACGAGATCGTCACTCGGCCGTTAGAAGAAGAGATATTTCTAGGGTTGTTAATAATTTAAAAAGACGCGCGCGTTTACGTAATAAGATAGGTCATTATTTTAAATACTTGCTGTTGTATTTTGTATGTACATGATTCTTTGATATATCTGGTTGGTATTTTTATTCCTTAATTGTGATTTTTAGTTTAAATATAGTAATATATTTTATAATGTAAACAATGTTCTATTTAGCTGTAGACTAATCCCTTAGTCAAGTAATTTTATTTATGGATATTAAAAAGCGCATGGCTATTAAAAAGCGCCCTATTCATTTTAATCATGTTTTGAACATGTACTCTTTTTTTGCACTGTTTCTATCAAATTTGTGATAAAGTTTTAATATTATATCTTTCTTTTCTTTATTAAAATAACCCTTTTCCACTAAAAATTTTCTTTAGAAAAAAAATGCAAGAATCAAGTCCAACTAGGAAAACCTATATTGAATTTTTGGAAATAAATAGTACAACACGTTATACATTGTTAAAATTAGACTAAGGAGCACTATTTACTTAGAAATTTAATATGGAGCCTAGTAGAAAAAATAAAGTTGATGATGGTGGCCGAGTGACAAAACATTGGATGAAAGCATTATCAAATAGTGGGGAAAAAGTGGCAACGTACATGTGCGATTTAGTTCGCAATCTGTTTAGAAATGAGGAAAAAATAAAAACGATTTTTTAAAATCTCGGCCTTTCTAAGATATCTCCTCAAATATTCGGAATTTTAAGTTTCCAAACGGCCTATTGTTAGACAAAGGGTAATTGTGCATTAGTGGGGCACCACTTTTTTGGGATGTAAAATCAACATGATTAATTTTTTTTTTGAGCTGTCAAATATTTTTATTCTTAAAGTTTATATAAAATAATTTTTAAAAAATCAAAAATGTCAAATTTTCGATTTTAAAAAAAAATTAAATTGAAAAATCCAAAAATTGATATTTTTCACATATTTTTTTTAATTTGGTATTTGTCTTTACACCTAGAATATGAAACAAATCACTAAAAATTGCTAAACTTAAATGGATGTATTTTATTGAAAATTGAAAAATACCCATTTTTCTAATTTTCAAAATAACTTAACTCCAAAAAAAATTTTTTAAAATTTTTCTTAGAAGATTGTGGTTGATAATGGTGAGGGTCATATTTGAATTAACCTGTATGCAATGGCATCATTAAAAAGTTAAGTCTAATGGTAATTTAGGGAACTTAAAGGACCAAAAAGATTTGAGAATTCAAAGGCATTCACATGGCAGTATTCTAATATTACTTTGGTAATTGTTTACAAAACAGTTTTCTGCTATTTTACTATTATATGGTAAAATTTTTGGTATACACACCTTATGTTATTTGGTAGGATTACGAATTTACGTGAGCACAAACAAAAAATTGTGTATTTTTTTAAATTTTAGGAAAAAACAAACTTAGGAGTTCACAGTGTTGCCAGATTTAATAAATTTGAGGTATGAAATTTTTTGACATTCTGTCTGTCCGAAATATAATTACCAAAACTAAGAGCTTTTGAATTTGTCTAAAAGGTCGGTCATGGTTAGTTCTGGTTAGCAAAGCTGGCTTTTTATTTTACCCAATTATTCAGATGTGAAAAAGCGGGGACGTATTGGTTATACGGTTAACCTTAAAAATAATTTATTGCCGTTTCTTGTCATAAAGGGGAATTTTCGCATTATATGAAGAAATCAATGGTAATTTTAAATTTTAAAATTGAAATAAAAAATATTAAAACACATAATTTCTTTCCTGCGCTGGTATATTTGCAATCTCTGAGGACACTAGAATACGACTATACAGGGTGCCACAGATTCGAGTGCATGCATGGGGATCTTGGAAACCGTAAGAGATACGAAGTCGGTTAAATCATGGCAAAGTTGCGCATTTAGGTGCCTAACAACATGCCGTTTAGAAAGTTGTAAAATTCCGAGTACTACCGGAGATATCCAGAAAAAACCGAAATTTGCCGATTTCGTTTTTATTTTTTTTCTGACGTTATTTAAAGAGATATGGAAAAACAAAAGACACTTTCTTATGGCCACTTTTTAAGCTCTACAAAACAGCGTTAAATGATTATCCGTACGACGTTTCGGTTTCGTTAAACCATCATCAACTTTATTTTTTTAAATACGGCACTTAATTGTTTATTGTATTTTTTTAAAGCAGTTATAATCCCAATTACAATGATGTATAACACTTAATATTTTTCTGTGAAATAAACATATTCTCCATAAGAGACAATGCGTTAGACAAGGAACGCACACTATTTCTTATAAAGGCGTTCCATATTTGTTAATAAATATTAAGTGTTATACATTTTTGTAATTGGGATAATAAGGGGTTTAAAAAAATTAAATAAAAAACCCAGGCCCGTATTTAAAAAAATTAAGTTGATGATGGTTTAACGAAAACGAAACGTCGTGTGGAAAATCTCTCAACGCTGTTTTGTAGAGCTTAAAAATGTGTGATGAGAAAATGTGTTTTGTTTTTCCATATCTCTTTAAATAACGTCAGAAAAAAATAAAAACGAAATGGACAAATTTCGGTTTTTTCCGGATATCTCCGGAAGTACCCGAAATTTTGCAACTTTCTAAAGTGGACAAGGTTAGTTATGCAAATACACAGTTTTGCCATAATTTAACCGACTTTGTATCTCTTACAGTTTCCGAGATCTCCATGCATGCACTCGAATCAGTGGGACCCTGTATAAAAATTTTGCCATTTAATCCAAAAATAGAAGAAAACCGTTTTGTAAACAATTACCATTACTTTTAACAACTAGCCATTGTATCTATACCAAGGTACAAACACTAAATTGAAAAAGTCTAGTAAACTTCAAAACAACTATAGTCGTGGCGAGGGGGAAACCATCCCCGTGATTTTGAACAAATAATGCCTTTTGGGGGAATTATTTTCCAAATATTCCTATATTGCCCCATAATTCCCCTTATTGCCTAAAATTTTAATAATTACCATATTTTCCCATAATTCCTATATATTACCATAATTCCTATTATTTCCTATAATTTCCATATTCCTGTTCTCCACATAATTGTCTTTAATTTTACAGGGTGTTAATTTAAAACCTTTTAGTGCAAATTTATTCAAAAGATAGTTGGAAAATTCTATTTTGACACAAATGCTATGCAGGTGATGAATCACTGCCTAGACACTCCATCTCTTTTTAAAATTTAAAGTGACATTGCTTCTTTTGTGACACATCAAATTAAAGCGTTCCTAAAGTAGTATCCATCTGCACAATATTTTTGTTATTAGTTCATCACCACTATTAAATGACAAAAATGTAATTATACTAAAGTGGGGCTCCACTATTTGTTGGTCGTAAAAAATCAAAAAATTGACATACTGGAGATTTTTTTTTATTTTTTTCTATTGTTTATTGAACAACGTTAAAAATTGTTAAATGATTAAAAGACAACCGATTCATAATGATTTTTGCAATTGAAAATTCAAAAATTCAAAATTTTGACTTGTGACTGCAATTTGAGGGGCATCCAATAATATTTCGCAATACTTCTTATTAACATCAAAAAACGAACAATTAAAAAAAAATATAGCTTTATTTTTATGATTTTGACAATATTTAAAAAAATCAAGAATTTTAAATCCGATGACGAGTAGAACATTAAAAAACTAACAGAAATAACCAAAACTGATTTATATACTAGATGTGAATTTTCAAATTAAAAAAAAAATAAAAATTAAAAATATATATTTTTGAATTTTGTTTCTCAAATTATTCTATTTTTGATTTTGATGCGCAACAAGAAAAAAAAAGGAAATGTGAAAAATAGTCAAAAGTCAAAAAATTTATTTTTTGACTTTTCAAATGAAAAAAAATCTTCATGAAATCATTGTTTTTCCCATGATTAGTAGAACATTAAAAAAAATGTAAATATCTTCATTTTTCGATTTTTATGCCAAAAAACAATAAAGCCCCACTTCTAATAAATACTAAAAATATTTTTGTTTGATGAATATTACTCAGTGAGACATTTGATTTAGTTTATTACAAAAAGGGTGACGTCATTTAAAATTTTAAAATTGGGGGTGGGGCGTCTAAGGCGTTTACTCACCCTTAACTGCAGTGGGTTAATTTCCCCCTTGTTTAACATTTATATCTATAATTGCAATTTTACAACAATTTATTTTTTGAGATATTTTGCACTGAAAATTTTCAAACTGATTCCACGTATGTCTTAGTATCTATATTTTTTAACATTCACTGTAAAGAAATAACATTACAAATCTTAATTATACAAAAAAAAAACAAAACTTTGAAACACAGTGTACCTATTATGGTATTAGTTAGTCAATACAAAAACAAAAAAAAAAAATAAAATAAAAATGTATATTGAAAAATATAAAAAAGGAAAGCTTTACAATACTAGTTAGTATTAATATGATACTTATATGGTATTATCAAAGAAAAAACGAAATCTAAAATAAAAGGTACTTAGAACTAACCAAGAAATTTATCTGCTAGAATCTATAATTAAATTAACTAAAACATTAAAACTAAATGAATGATTTTTAATTTATTCTTAGTTCTTAAAATAAGTGTATGATAAACCTATAGATCTGCTTTGTTCCTATGACACAGTCGGGCTTTAGAAATTAAAAATAAACTGTATCTTTTATTTTTCTCTTAAGACCACTCTTTTAATAAACCACTGTTCATCATAGTAAACCACGTAGTACCTCTTAAGTGTACTTTTTCTTGAAAATAATATTATAATTTTTTGTTTCACATAAAATATATCTATTAAAGAGTATAAAAAATGAAAAAAGTACTTTAAGCATTAAAAAAATACAATAAACGATTTGCTTACTTTGTTGTCAATATCGTTTTATATGTCGTGGTAAGTATCTGTAGAATTATCATCTTCCTGTTCTTCCTTACTCGAACTTGTAACATCATCTTTTTTATTTTTTTGGACCTTACATTTTTCCTTTTTAATCCGATCTGTTTTATTCTGTCAGTACTGACGTATGTCGATTTTTATATAATACTTTCCCTTTTTCCAATTTTTACTTTTTAGAAATGGACCATCTTCATTTAGATTTAGAGTTCAACTTTACCTCTATATCATGCTTTTTTGCTCTGTATGCTTCGTTTAGCATTGTATCATCCATGAGTTGAGAATTATTTCTTAATATTAGTATTAAATTTATCATCGTTCTCAATAACCATATTTTCTTGTTTATTTTCTTTCCCTTGAATCCATAAATCTTGTTAAGAAACCAAAGGTATTTTCAATTTAAAAAAACATTTTCTATTTTTTCAATACTTTTAGTGATGGTTTTCGGAAAACCCTTTATTCTTTTAATTTTATTTTGATCTTTTCATCCCTCACAAATATTATTGCATCTTTTAAAAATTTATTTCTTTATACCATAATTTTCCTTTCTTTTTTAAATTATATCCTCAATCCCAAAGGTTAACGACGTAGTAACAGTGCAAAGGGGTGACGAAAATATTTTTCGCAATACTGACTACCATTAAAAAGAATTTTTAGGGTTTTTGCCAAAATTTCCATGTAATAAGCACTTGTTCTACACAAAAACTTTATGCTGAGAATAATTTTACTTTGTATTTTTCTGTTTTTTTTTCCACGTTCTTAAAATTTAAAGAAAAACCGTAACAAATGTTATAAATTCGTTGTTTTATATAATTTTTTTTTCAAGTAGAAACCTAAATTTAATGATCAATTTTAAAATTTATAAGTTTTTTGTATTCCGATGCTTGTTAGGTTTTTTTAAGCCAAAAAATATTTTCCTTGAAATTCATTTTATCTCCAGGATTAACATCCGAAATAGTAAGAAAATGGTTAGAACCAACCCTATACAGTAAAGGCAGACACTGCAATATAGGACGATCCTAGCATTTTGATAACCAAAACGCCCGCGCTTTTTTATCAATTTTTTTAACAATTCAAACGTTTATTTCGAAATTTCTTTGTTGAACGGCAGAAATTGAAATTGTCGATTATTTGCCCAAAAAAAGTTTTTTTTTAATAGTTATTAATAAATGTTTTCCGTGGGAAAAATTGTTTGAAGGAATCAGGGAAATTTTAAATTTGGGGAAATTTTAAATTTTTTCTAAAGGCCGCTCCATTTCTCTATTTACCGAGTCATTAAAAATTTTTCTGACATTTTGTTTAACTCCAAGAAAACATAAACATGAAAATTAGAAAAAAACAACAAAAAGGGAAATGAAAGAAATTATGGTAAAAAGGGTTATTAAAAACCTACAGTTTCCATTAAAAATTAGGAAAAGGTTTTTTTGGAAAAAGGAAAGAAAAAAATTGGAAAACCGATCCTTTAAAAATAAGAAAACCAATGAAATTTTTTTCCCCGATGATCATTTTTTAAAAAGGGAATTTTTCTTTGGAAAGAAAAAAAACAATGAAAATTTTATAGAAAACATTGTTTTTACTGATAAATCGACATTTTCACTTCATGGTCTCCACCCAACGATTTTTTCTCTGAGGTCACGTAAAATCATAAATTTATGGTTTCCAGGAGAATAGGGCTAATAATCTACAGAATTGCAATTACAAATTGGGAATTTAGGATTATTACCCTTAACATTCTAGCAAATGTCGAAGGCGTTTTTTTTGACAATCTTGGTTATTGTTTGGCTCAAGAAGGTGGTTTATTTGATCATCTTTGATAACTTGAAAAAGAATTTTTCTTTTTTTATTCTATGAATGCACATTACATTATTTTCTTAAAAATATCTTCTACGTTTCCCTTATTTATTTGAGAAAATTATTTTATTTTATTAGGAAAAACTGTTTGATTTTTAAGCAGCAAGCGTTGCGGTCTCGTAAGAACTAATTTTAAATTTATAACTGATAAGAAATCAGATCAAGTCGGTTGGGCGCTAGCTAGCTCCTGCTACTTGCCTATAAACACTGCATCCTCTTACTGAAAATAAAAACGTAGTAAACAAACTGGACAGATAATTCTTGATATCACCGCCCCCCACAGTCTAACCAAAATACGCTACGTGAGAAAACGAGACGGAAGTTGAGATGCAAGCCACAAAATTATTATTGGTATTTTAGAATTGGGACATCCAAAATTGTCCAGGAGCCTCCTATGTTCGCAGTACGGTGGGCTTTACTATACGGTCAACCGGTATCTTTTTTAAAAAAGTTGTGATATAGCAGGCAAGTAATTATTATGTAATTTTTAATTATGTAGCTTTCGAGAGTTGGCCAAAATGCAAAGAAATATATTTTTTGTCGATGAAAATAAAAGTTACTGCTCTAAATGTAAGTGTATAAAAACTTAATTGGTAAAAGCGATGAAGACAGTTTTTATTAGGGTCAGCTTGAGGAGTATTTATCCCATTTAATGCTTTAATATTTATTAGAAAATATACTTACATTAGATAGAAATTATTTTATTATTTAAATAAAGTTTTCAAATGTAAGCTTTAAAAATTTAAATAATTTATGGTATTTCGAACTTATTTAAATTATTATTAAAACAAAAATTTACTTTTCCCTTAACGGTATTTTATTATCTCACTTAAATTACCATTGCCAACCACTTTGTCACAAAAATGCTTTTTGCGCAGCGGTCTTGCGCGGTTTTGTCAAGTGAGATTAAAATCGCGTAATTACAAGAACAGCATAAGGTTGTAATACCAAAATTCGTTGAATAAAAATATTATATGTTTGGGCCAAAAATCCGGCAACGATATCTCTCAAAACGTGTAATTAATCGTGAAACTTCGTATCCGTTCGTTAGGACAGCGACTAAATTTAAACTTTTAACGGAAAATATTGCCCAATAATACCCTAATATTTGTAAATAATACCCCATATTTCCCCATATTACCCTGTATTTCCTTGTAATACCCCATATTGCCTTGTAATACACCATATTTCCCAATAATACCCCGTATTGCCCAATAATACCCCGTATTTCTCAATAATACCCCGTATTTTTCCGTAATGCCTCGAGCTTTGGTGAATAATTCCTAGGTGGTTTCCCCCTCAGTCGTGGTTTAAAGATATATATAAATTTTGGTAATTTTCCTAAACCACTCAAAGTATCATTAGACATCAAAACCTAGAGTTAGGAAACTGCTCCAAAAATTGCCCACATTTATAAAAAAAAAGATAATTGTAAAAACACTTAAATTGGCAATAAAAAACATTACTAATTAACACTGATCCATACAGTATAAATATAAATTGCAATAGTATTTTTTTGACATCATATGTCCCATTTTAATAGCTAATGCTTCGTTTGTAAGTAAAAACATTAGCCCCCAACATACTTCAGTAAGAATTTAAAAGATTTGTGTATAAGTTTAAAAAAAAAATTAAAATATGTGCTAACGTGTATATTCTTGGAAGGCCAATTTGAAGACAAACTTAAACCTAATAATCTGAAAGTACTGAAAGAGTTTAAAGATATTTTTTTCTTATTTTAAAACTCATAAAACTTTAAAGCTCTTACGTGAAAATAGGTTGGGGGGCTAACTTATAAAACTAATTTCCATTTTTAAGATAAGAATTTGTAGTGTTCGTAAAGTAGGAATGTAAACATAATTAACATCTATATTCTAAGTTACCTCGTTGCCGATCAAAAAAAAAAAACCCC